>JAGFMF010011974.1:1665039-1710916 GCA_019455555.1 Galemys pyrenaicus
CCCCCGGCTAATGAGTCACCCATTTCCGTTTGTCAACCTTTCTTAACAGCTCTGGATTGAATTCATCGAGGCTTTTTCATAGCCAGGTTCTTTCTTCCTTCTGAATATCATCTTCTGCAGCTCCTTTGTATCTACTCCTCTCATCCCCTTGTTCTCTGTCTGCCATATTCTATTAACTTCATTTAAAAATGCAGGTTAATAAAAAAATAATTGGTGCCTACATAAGAAATAACTTTTTGTGAATTTAGAAAATATGATAACATGAAGAAAGATGAAGTGCCGCCATTTGCAACATGGATGGACCTAGACAGGATTATGCTCAGTGAAACAAGCCAGACTTAAAAGTGAAACGCAAGATCAAGGAAAGGAATAAGAACAATAATAACAATAATAACGACAAGAAAGAAACAAAAACCAAAAATGAAAAGACAAACTGGGGACACTTGGTGGGGAGGGAAGGGGGAAGGGTGGAGGGCAGACGGGAGCACGGGGGACTGAGGTGATGGTGCACTGTTGATATGGTGATGGGGAATACATGGGGATTACAACTGATGCCAAATATATGTAAATTAAAAATTATATTAAAAAAAGTGTAAATGTCAAGTAAATAGAAAGTGAAATGCAACAGGATTTCACTCGTGTGCAGAATAGAGAAAACAACCAATGTATGAACTAAGGAACAAGGAAAGGGTGTGGGTAAAAAGGCAAAGGATGAATTGTATGATGAAGTATAGAATTGGGCTTTCAGTGGTGGAACTTAATGTAGTATATACAGTATATATTGACTTATAATGATGCACACCTACATTACACAATGTTATAATGGAATTTTACTTCAATAAAAAAGGAGGAGGAAACATACAACCAGCTCATAGGTGAAGAGAAAGCAAGTGACAGAATTCGACCCTCATTCATGATTTTAAAAAGCTCAGCAAACCAGGAAGACAAGAGACCTTTCTCAACAAGACAAAGGATCTATACACAATAAGCTATGGATGACATACTATAGGGGATTGGGAAAAATCCTGATAGTTTTTTAGTCAATCACTTTATGCAATTTTCCTTAATTTTTCTCTCTGTAAAAGAGTACACTCTCTAATTCAGTGTATTGTTATCATAAGCAGTGCATATAAAACATATAAGGTTTAAAGAAATTTAAAAAAAGCAACAAACAGGCCAAACCAAACCAAACTAAGCCTTGGATTCTGACAACAGAACTGAGGTTACCAGAGGGTGAGCGGGTGGTTGTGCCAGCAAAAGGTCTAATTTTAAAACTCAGTGTTAAGAAGCCCAACTTGGAAAGAGTGTAAAAACTTGACAGCTGTTTGACAAAAGAAGATATGCAGACGGTAAAGGAGTCCAGGAAATGCTACTGATCATTTGTTAGTGATTAAATCAAACTTTAAACCACTCTCAGATGCAACTCCACATCTCCTTATAGACCTGAAACTAGAACTTAGCGGTTTTGGAGAAGAGGCGGGTCAAATGGAATTTGCGTCATAATGAATGATGCTAGTGTAAATGCTTTGGACAACATTTTGGCAAGTTCTTATCAAAAATCTACATGTGAAATTCCTCTCTGAGCACTTACCAAAAGGGAGTAAAAATATATGTCCACACACAATCTCATGTACAAACTTCCACGGCAGTGAAAGGAAGAAAACTTCCCAAATCAGGGAAAATCCCAAATGGTTATCAGCAGGAGAGCGGACTAACAAGTTATGGTAAATTTGACGCAGCAACAAAGTCTATGTCTCTCTGTCCCACCAGACAAGCTCTTCCATGTCCTTTATTTTCTCTTTAAACTTAATAAACCCTGCCGTTTACATTCCAAGGGAAAGCTCTCCAGTACAACACTGGCACTGCCAAGCACCAGATGATGGCAAGCTGGTATCAAACAGAATCACCAGATGCTTGTGTCTCAAGGATGTGTCTCCTTCTCTTGCTTGTGTCTCCTTCTCTTGCTCCCTTGTAACTGTAGGTAGCCCCCTGCCCCCACCCTCTGTCCAAGAGCAGGACGGAGGTTGTTTCAGACACAAGTCAGCTGCCCTCCTCGACGTCAACAAATCAAGCCACTTTCCTTCTCCTCAAACGGTTTCCTTTTATTAACCAAGGGAACAGAGACCAGCTGAGATCCAGCATCACATTTGCATGAAATAAGGCTATAAGCAATATAAAGGAGTAAACCGGCAATAGGTTAGCCAGACTAAGAGTGAAAAGCCTTAGAAATGCCATTTTGAGAGGCAGAATCCAAACACACTGTAGGGTCAGAGAGAAAAGTCTCAGGCTTTTCCGCCCCTCCCTCCATTGGTATAATGATGGACACACGCGGTGCTGCATACATGCCCAGGTGGGCATGCGCAAGTGGGCACACCTTGGCTTGGACATGGGCTTTTAAGGGCGGCGTCATGAGGACACCAGCAAGAGCAGCAGCAGAAGAGCAGCACCAGGACATAGAGCAGCAGCAGTGGGAGGAACAGAACGCCAGCAGAATGAGAGAACAGCAGAAGCAGCAAAGCACCCGAGAGAGTAAGATGCACAGGGGGTTGGGAGGCCAGCCAGCCCTCCCACCCCCCACCCCTGCCTGCTGTGTACCTGGACAACTCTGTAAATAAAACTAAAAAGCCACCGAGGGCTCCAAGACTCCTCCTTCCTTTCCCCCATCTGCTAGAACCATCCAGAACTTTCTCTGTGCCCCCTTCCTGGTACTACACACACTAAGATACACACTATATGATTCTGTTTATGTGAAGAACAAGAAACTAGGAAAGTGGTTGCCTGGGTATGGAAAGAGTATGCCAGAAAATCTGGGGAGTAACTAAGAGGGTCTATACATTTCCTGGGGTGTTTGCTACACTGGTAGATATATAGTTGGCAAAATTTGTTAAACGTTACTTAGGACTTATCCATCATTTGTATATAAATTATACCTTAGGGATTTTTTTAAGTGCATTATATTCCGTTGCCCTTGTTTTTGTGTTAGTAGAACAAACATTCTTGGATTTTACTATTGTTGGCCATATAGATCATTTCCTTTATTTTTTTCTACTTAAAGCAGAAAAATCTTTTCACTTGGTGAAAAATCTTTACATTTCATTTAACCATGAAAGTTTTCAGGAGGGAAGAATCTCATCTAGGAAAGAAATCGCCTGTTTCCCCATAATGTATATTTTAAAGATTTTTTTTTAATGTTGGGAACTTAGACTCTAGAAAATTGGAATCAATTTTCTGAAGTAGGCCTAGCCATACCAACAGTGACATTATCTAGTCTTATAATTGCTATGTTGAAGGCGTCAAGTATATAATTTTGCTGGCAAATAACCTGGATCTTTATGTCAATTGAATCTGAATTTGAATGCTATATGCTGCTGCTTATGAACTACGCTGCAGTTTCCTCACTTCTAAAATGGGGCAAATAAGTCCTTATTCTCACTGCTTCTTTATGAGTTCTGAATGACGTCACACAGGTAAAGAGCGAAATTTAGTGTCAGGGGCACAGTGTATACCAGACCAACTGGGTAAATCATTGTAAGTTCCTCAATAATCAATTTTCTAATTGAGGAATTCCCTGTAAACTGGAGAACAAATAACTGAAACCTGTTTTCGTTGGGGGTGGGTCATGGCAGCCTTCATATGGCCAGAGGCACAAAGACAGAAGTCCACAAAATGATTAAGTCTTTTAGGAAAGCAGGGGCAAAGGCAGAAGGGGAGAGGCGGGGAGGTGGCGGGGAGTGAAGAGAGGCAGGGCTGCTTTTAGCCTGCTCCAGAAATTCGCACAGCAAGAGGTGGGCCAGGAAAGGTAGACCTTCCATACAAATCTGGCAAATCTGTGCTCTGGCTCACTGAAGTGCTTTTCAGCACATTGGCCTTCTCCCTGGAATCAGTGACTGCAAACTATTATTTTTGCTTAAATTTGCACTGAGTGATGTGGAGATTAAAATTTTATCTTCATTAAGCATTTTCTTCATCAAATGTTTCTCAAAGGCAAATGGATCAGTGTTATCGTAACATGAAATTACATAAATGACATACTACATCTATCTCATCCCACATGGAAACCTCCATCTCCTTCTCTCTCTGGTCATATTAATATACACACACGTGCTTGATAGATGCATCACCAATGTGATATATGGGAATGATATATATATATATCACTCTATACTTTATATCACTCTATACTTCTCTTTTGCTATTCATTCTTTTCTTTAAACTGAGGTAACATCAGTGTGCTAGGTTGTATACAGTTCAGAAGCACGGGTTCACAACTCTTGAGAAGTTTCTGACTGTACCACACCGTCAGCTAGGCACCCAGAATCCCCCACTACAGCATCTATGCTTTAAACAAGGGATCACATGTTACATGTTTCTCTGCACCCTTTTTTTCCTTGCTCAGTAAAACTTCATCCAAGTCCCACCACCTTAACTAATGTCACACTAATTCATCTTATTTTTTATAATTCGGCATAGAAGGCCATGGCGCTAATAGCATAATAAATAATTTCATTATGCCCCTCATTTGGAGAGTGGGGGGTCCTGTCCCAGCATTCTGATTTCATGAGTAAAGCTGCAAAAATGGCTGTTTAGGTACCACGGTTTTATTTGTACGGGATGGTGTGATTAGGATCTCTGTGTTCCATTTCACCAGGTAAAAAGGATTATTACTTTTGCAACTTGCAACCATTTAATAAAAAGACATTTTTATTTTAAAATGGTATTCAACGTCAGACTATCTTAGATTGGTTCAGGAGGTTTACTGGGGAGTCCACTAGGAAATTACACCTCCCGGGGAGGCAGGAAGGGGCCGGGAGTGACATAGGGAGCAGGTGAACTGATGCAGCTGGACACATTCCTTATCTGAACCACAAGAAGCATTGGAACTGGGATGGATGGCCGCAGTTGTCCAGAATTGCGTTAGGGGGCTGGGTCTTTGCAGTTCCCCCACTGAGCACTCCTTGGATGAGGTCTGCCCATAGAGAAGCACCCTCGAGCAAGGGCAAGGCCCACAAAGGATCACAGCTGGGAGCCTTCAGCAGCCAACTCCCCGGGCAGCTGGGAAAATAAGTACCTTGGTCCTAAAGGGCTATCTAGGCAATGTACCAGAGCATGCCCTACAACCAATAATTAAAAATTTAAATGAAAACATAATAATACCTAACATTTACTAAGTGCTGGAAAGAGGCCAATGAGGCAAAATGCAGCAGTCAGTTTTTAAAATGACCAACTCACCAAATTATCGAGAATTGCCGGATCAAAGAGTAGGTGTCTTTCTACTGAAAAGATGCCAATTTGGTTTCCCAAACAGCTGGTCAACTTGCATTTCCATCCACAGTGTGAGAGGTCCAAACCAGTTCATCTTGCCTTGTTGCCAGCATTTCAGTTAGCTCTTTTGTAAAAGAAACATGAGTCAGGGATAAGGCGGAAGGGATGACTCTTCTGTTACCTCTGTTACTCTGGGCTGCATGCTCAATTTAAAGGCCTTGAAATTCAATTCTTTAAGACTAGTGTGCTGGCCACACAAGATATATCTGCAGGATTTGGTACAAGAACTATTAGGTTGAGATCCCTGGTTTTAAAAGGAATATTGTGGAACGGAAAACTGCAAAGCTTAGTAAATGACTTTCCTTGTTTCATAAGAAAGGAATAAAAAAAAAAAGAAAGGAATAGCAAGAAAGATAAACGTGGTCACTTGTGATGCTGGTTTTAATTTTAGGCAGGATTAGAGACTGCAGAGTACTGAGATCTTATGGACAACCAACATGTTTGAAAAAACATTTTCCCCAAAATTTATGAGCAGATACATTTTATGGCAGAAGAGGTACATTCTGTTTAATCACACTGGATTCAAATTATGCCTTTAATACTCTTCAGTTATAAAATTTGACATGAGATTGGCACACTTTTGTGTGTGATGCTGCATGAGGCTCTGTTTTCATGGCTCTCTCCCATGAGCCTCTGGGAGCATCTCAAGGCAGGAACTTTGTGTTCCATCATCCTCTCTGCCTCTACACCTCAACACAAGAAATGATGCATAGTAGGGTTTCAATAACTATTTGTTGAGTGAAAAAGTGACTAAATGACTATTTTCACTGGTGTCTTTCATAGTTGTTTTTGGTTCACTGTCAGCACTTACACAGACTAGGTGAAATAGTACTGTGGTAAAGAAGAAGCAGACAATCAAACTGCCTCTGAAAAACAGTAGTAACTCACACTGATTGCTAGCTCTCTGTTCATACCATATTTCATCTGTTCAGTAAACTATTACATAATCTTGATTATAATCAGTGATTTCAGGAGAAATTGACTTGAGGAAGTGAAGCTGCTTGCCCCAGATCATAAGCTAAAAAATGATGGAAACCAAAATCTCTCCAGAACCCTTTCTTGTTTTGCTGTAACTGGCGATGGGGTGGGGAAGGGGGGGGGTGCTAGCTATATAGCATTGTTTTAGAAACANCGGGCGATGGGGTGGGGAAGGGGGGGGGTGCTAGCTATATAGCATTGTTTTAGAAACATGGTATCTAAACTGTTTTAAGATAAATATAAAGATGAAAATACTCAAAGTATCATGGTGGTAAATAAACTTGGGGCTGCTACATTTTCTTCTGGAGGATGCACAGAATATCCTCCAAAAGTAACAAGAACCACTGACTATAACAATAAAATGGGGTTCATATTGTGGGTTCACTACACGTGCAGAATTGATTAATTTCTTGATTACTGGTGGTTGGTTCAACCTCCGACCCTCTTCCTTCCTTGGAAATCACAGGTGGGACTGAGCGTTTCAACCGTCTCTTCAGGGTTGGTTCCTCTGGCCACCAGCCCCCATGCTGAGGTGCCTTCCAAAAGCTGCCTCACTAACATCAACCCAGTTGTAGAAAGAGCTTGTTTTGAATAACAAAATATGCTTTTGGCTCTAAAGTAATTTCAGGAACTGAGGACGAGAGAGAGATCAAATATTTTAACAAGTGATCTCCCATGACACTTATTGCTCAGGAAATATTGATGGTTTTGGGAAACTTTGGGAGATGTGAGCCAGGAACTGTGGATGAAGACTAAATAGACATGGGAAACATATGTTGCTCATCGGCATGAACAAATCCATATTTCTTATAAATCACAACATTGCAAATACCAATTGGTATCCTAAGCTAGGATTCCAAGGAATACACTTTAGGGAATGCTCACTAATTTATGGAAACAAAGCACAAAATTTTAGTGCCAGTTAATCAGGTATAAAATATGCTGAGTCTTTTATTTCCTAACCTCTTCGAGAGTCAAGAATGTTCTCACCAACCAGAATCCTTCAGCTAAATTAAGGGACGCATAAGGTCAAGCTGTATGCAAGAGGGGGACATTTTACATAACCCCAATTTTTGTGGGCACTGTTGTCTGCGACTAAGTGTATAGGCCAAAAGACAATGAATGCTGATTACATCGTGTGTCTGGGGACAATGACAACTCCATACTTAAGGTGGAATAAGCTCCTGTCAGAAAATAGCACATTTAGGTTTTTAGTCTTTAAAGACCAGCTGCATATCTCTGCAAAGAACTAATTTTCACTTTAGGCTGTACATACATGGGGGAAATGACAAAAACAAGTAAATAATCACTTAGAAAATTCCAATAATGAAGAGAATACATCTATGAAAATTTTTAATTTGCAGACCTCTGGACTTCTCACCAATCTCTTAATTGAATATTGCCGCATGGTGTCAGTGTGTGGGTTTAGTGTTGCCATTCTGTTGGCACCAAATGTTAGAGGCACAATCTACCCCCTGATATGTTTACAGATTTCACCCCCATCTCCATGCCAAAGGCATCTCAGGTGTTGAAAATTAATTACAACTGCCAGCATGCCATGAACTTGACTTCCTGAATGGAGGCTGCTGGGAACTAGGTGCAGAGTTAAGAGGCCATGCTTGGCTTATAACTGAACATGTTTGCCCTGGCTCTTTGCTCTTCTGGCTTCAACTTGCTCCCTGATACCACTAGAATGAGACACATGGGAGGAGACATATGGAAGAGAGACATTTCAGGAGGCTTCTCTTGCTCCTTGGTAGAGACAATGGTGGCCATTATCTTGACCTCATGTTGCATTATGTGATATGTTTTGAATTTTGAGGCTTGCCTGTCCTAGCTGTCCGGGACCTGCCTAACCCCTTTTTTTGAGGTTCTTTGCCATAAAGTACTTTAGAACTGTGGCAAGATTTCAGGCCTCAGTGGCCCTGTTTTGGGACAAGCCTATTTGTCTGGGCATTTACCTACTAGAGGATAGATAATTTTAGGAGTGTTACTGGAAAGTATTATTTGAACCCTTTCTTTTCTCTCTCTCTCTGCACCCCAATTCCATCAAAAACCTATCACAATAAGAATCTACTTCCTTTGCCTTTGGATAGGGGAATCCCTTTTAGAGCATATACCCCTTAACAGTTTGGGGTTGCTTGTTAACAATTTGGGGTTACTTGTTAACACAAGTTCTACTAATTATACTGAGCGAGTGGGGAAAGACTAGACGTGGGATTTATAGCTAAGTGATGTATTTGTACCAAGTGGAGGTGAAGGCCAAATTCTGCCATGGCCTGTTGCACGAATGAGTGGTTGGAAAAGACAACTGTGAACCGAGCTAATCAATAGCACACACGTGTTTTGTTCAATTATTTCCCCAGCTATTATGGTTTTTGTTGTCATTTCATTATAAATTTTATTTTATTTTATAGTACGCTAAGAACTATCGGAACAGTTTGTACCCAGTTTCTGTTTGTATACTGTACCCCTACAAAAGTCTGTCATCTCAAAATATGTCTTTGGTACAAGTTTTATTGCACAGGAGGGGCTCTGAAGGTTGGGTGGAAATCACCTTTTATGTACGAAATTTACATGTGAAAAAGGAGAGCTCTCTAAGAGCTTCTCCCTTACTGAACTGGGAAGACCTAATCTTCTTATCTCTTTTCAATGAAGGCAGAACTTCTATGTGATCTACATAACAGTCACAGCTTGCTTTATTGTGACTATTCTTATACCCTCCAATAACTAATTCCCCCCACCCTCCCCCCACTCCACCCCAATGCCCTTTGTCTTAGCTAACCAGACATTATTTAAAATGGGTAACTTACTGGGTCTTACTGTGAGTCTTATTGGGTCTCTCCCATGTATACAAGTTCTTTTTGCCTTTGTTAATCTTATCAATCTATTTGACCTTGCCAGCTTAGGAGAACCCCAATAACATATTAAAGTAACATTGAAAAATATTTAAGTCACCACTGAGGATGTGAGCTACTCTAAAATAACTGATTGCTGTTTTCTAAGTAGAAGATGTTTAATGTAAATTCTGTAAGTCAGTGGAAATGTGTGGAGACGTTGTGCCTGTGACAAAGACTGCAGACAGTTCCAGTCAACGATGCTGACATCCTGGGAGTGCTAGGATAAACTGGGAAAACAAAGCATTGTCTTGCCAGCAATGTCGAAAGTGCTTTTGTTGATTAATTTCCACCTCATTTTGGTCACTGTACTAGCAAACAAATTTTAGCACAGCTGCTGCAATTGCATGGGGTCTGACAGACATCTATTTATGTCAACTTAATATTCTCCCATTCTCCTTTCCTCTTCATTTCACAATTATTTACATCCAAACCCATTACAGAAGGATCTGAGTATATCGGGGGGTGTGGGGGGGTTGTACACCTGCCTGACTAGGTAACTGTCCACACTGGAATTCAATTATTTGCTTAATACCTCTATAATTATCATTTCATTCACGTATGCATTCACGTATGTTTTGTGACCATATTTGTATCACGATAATGACATTTCAATCCTTTAGAATAGTTTGTTTTTTTTTTTTTTTTGCTTCCCATATGTACAAAGTTATCAGTTTTTCTTTACCTCAATTTTATCATCTATAAAATGGGGAACTCATAGGCTTGTTGCAAGAATGAAATGAGAAAAAAGTAATGTAGTGTAGTTCAGTGACAGGGCTGATGAGACATGGGGTTCAGTAGGCAGGGACCCTCCTTTCCCGCTGAGAAAAGTTTCAGCTGAGCTCCCCTTTCAGCCACATAAGGTGAATTTACTAAGGTTTGCATAGATGCCAACAAGCAAAGACTGCATTTTAAAAGGACAGGTTTAGGGCCTCCCTGGTGGCACAGGGGTTAAAGTCCCAGTACTATCAAGCTATCTCCAGTTACCAAGGCCTGAGTTCAATCCTTCAATCCCAGAGGCAGACCGCTCCTGTGCACCCCCCACCCCAGCAGTGTATCACTGTAGACTGCCTTTTGCATAGTCACCGTGGCCAGGAGTACTGCTTTCAAAGGGAAAGGTCTGTGAAGTGACACCTACTCAGAGCTGGACAGTGGGTGGAGAGAACTGCAACTCCCCTGGGCAGGAGTTTTTCTGATAAGAGTGTTCTTTTGGGGAGGGATCCATTCCTTTGTGAATTGTCTATTGTTGTCTACTGTTAAGTCAACCCCTGCTAGGTGTGGCTCCATTTATTTGTAAGGACCCAGTATTCCCTAATCACCCTGGACCTCCCTAGCCCCACCACCAAGGGCCCTCCCCTAAGGTTTGTTCTGCAGCAGTTCTTTGTAATGACCGACAATTCCCATGTGTCCATCTCAGGGCCCAGCTGAAGGACATTTCATTTCTACCGCTGCTTTGATGACAATGTTAATCACTTTTGCCCCCATCTGCATTTTCAGGTCTTGTGACGCTTCCATCCTAAATTTTCTACATTTTAAGCCTCCATCAACTACCGCCTAGTACGTGGTTAATGAGGTTTCAGCTACAGAAAGCTATCTGTATATTTACAGTGAATTCATTTGGAGATTTGATATCCCCATTTGAAAAATAATTTTAGAGATTAAATAGAACATAGAGCTATGGAAACCATTGGGGAGAAGATGTCAAAGCAAAGAAGACAATTTGTTACAGGGCAGGGAGAGGGACACCCCAGAACCCCCAAACCTGCCCTCTCTGAATGGGTTCTGCCATCCGCCGCATTAAGAAAACATATAAGACCTTTAATAGAAAGGAACTTTAGTACAATTAGGGTACAATACAGAAAGGACAAAGAACATAGCTACTAAGTTAAGCATTTAAAGTTACCCATCTCCTTGAGGGTAAAAGTCTAGCCAAATAAGATTGGCCCAAAGCAAGGCCCAAAAGCCTGCCACACATCTAAAGGACCTTTCAATAGAGACCCATAGAAAAGGGTCAGAAAGAGTTAGACAAATCTGGGAGGAAAAGAGCAAAATCAAAATCAAGATGAAAGCTGCTATTGTTAACCTCTGCATGGGTCTCTCATCCACATCTGTTCCAACCAGTTTAAAACTAAAAAGCAAGTGCAGTTTTTTTTATATGTCCCTCTGCTCCACGTGCCTCCTCCAAGTCTCCTTGCTGCCCTCCATCCTGCTTCCTGCTTCCTTCTTCCTCCCTTCCTCCCTTCTCTGCAGAATTTTTTTTTTCCCTGCTCAGCTCCACCCACTTACAGCAGAACCTGGATTCTGGAACTTCCCCCTTTCCTGGGTACCACCCCATTACAAATTCACAGGAAGGTGAGAAGAGAAATGTTTGGTAAACAAGTGTTTGTGGGCCTTGAAGAAATAAGAAGCACAGTGAGGAATTTGAACCAGATTTTGCTCTGGTTCCTGCCTCTCCAGAGAGGGGAGTCACCCTGCCTAGTGTGAGCTTTAGTGAGTCTTCTCACTTCACTTTAATACTTCCCTACTCTGCCACCTTTTGACCGTCAAGGGCATTGGAAAAAATTAAGGAATGGGATGGCAGAAGGAGCAGTGTTTCAGATTATTACATTTATCTGAAATTTAAATGAGAGTTGAGGAAGTGGAATGATTAGACCATTTGTTTCTAACAATATTTAGAAATAAAACCTCATCTTATCAATGCTTTTTGTTCAAAATCAAGACAAAAATGGGTCCGCTGTGAGATTTAAATATCTGCTCTAAAGAGTAGCAAGTCAGTTGCAAGGACACATTTTGATCATCTATCCCATTCAGTGGCAGTTTGGGACAAGAAAATATTTCATTTATATATTTTGAAGGCGTGTTTCCTCTCCACCAAAAATGTGTCAAGATTACTCATCATTAATCTCTACACAAGTACGATGTTACTCTCATTTTAATATGCTGGTTAGCTCATTAAGTCATACTTTAATTTTCCTTTAAATTTTAAAAAGGTTGGCAATACTCGTGTTTGAATCAAAGGAGACAGAATCCTTACTTTCACGGGTCTATAAATAACCTGCAGAAAACTGTTTCCCTTGAAGTTGCCTTTTATTGATACACCAACTGGCGACCGATCACCAGTTTATTTTCAGTCCTGTCACTGAATTTCTTCTGCATTAGTAGCGTTTAACCTATCCCTGAGCTTCTCTTTGTCATGCTGCCCAGCTTATTATCTTTTCTTTACCACTGTTATTAAGAAATATCATATTTTTAGATTAACCAGCCTCCTTGACAAAGATTTATTGTCGCTCCACTATCAATTTCTCCTTTGATGAGACGACAAGGCAAGAAAAAAAAGTGAGATTCCTACCACAAAACAATACCTTAGCTTTTTTCTCATTTCCATTTCTCTGAGATGTATTTACAGTTTGTATTTCTGGAAACCCTTTTTCATTACACGATGCATAAACATGAAGAATGTGTACTGCCCACCATGCTGTTTGT
Organism: Galemys pyrenaicus; assembly: GCA_019455555.1. NCBI lineage: Eukaryota > Metazoa > Chordata > Mammalia > Eulipotyphla > Talpidae > Galemys > Galemys pyrenaicus. The sequence goes on from JAGFMF010011974.1 coordinate 1,677,720, forward strand.
GGTGGGCTTGCTCTTTATGCTTCTATTTTCTTGCCCTTGGCAAGAAATAAAAAGTGATTTTGCAGTTTTCTTTACTGCCTTTTCATGAGTATAAAAAAGTTCTTGCTCTTAATATTTTTCATAGATCTTTTAGTAATGCAGTTGTCAAATAAAACCTTTCCTCTCTGCGTTGTTGATTTTATGGTCATAACCAGCAATGGGTCATTTCAATCACTTAACAGCATATTAGGATAAAAGCAAAAGGATCTGTACCTGCTCTCAGTGTGCTTTGTTCTCCAAAGCAAGCAGAATGGATGAAAGCCTTGATCAATTCCTGCTGTTCCCTTGTCCCCCCAAACTTCTGTTGGAGCTCCTTGAGCTCTGGGCACGGAGACTATCATGGGCTACTGCCCACAGTTCAAGCAGCCCAAAGTAAATGCCAAAAGTTTTATTGGGTTCTTTTTCTCGATTTGTTATTGCATCTGGTCTCATTCATTACACTAGCTGTCAGCTGATGCAGACGGCTAGAGGGAGGTGATTGAAACATATAGATTCCAAATGGCCAAGCAGGAGTCTATCTGAAAGCATTTGATGTGTTTGTATTTGTTTCCTGAAGTTTAATGAACACAAAGGCCGCAAGGATTGACATAAAGCAAGCTCCAGTGTGGGCTGCCAAGGAGTGCTTACTGCTCTGACTGTTTTATTACTCTCAAGTGGTAGGACCACCGAACAGACAATGCCCGTCTTCTCAACAAGCTGAAATATAATTATCCCAGCACCTTCTGTTGCTATGTATTTCCTTGCATGCTCTTCAATTCTTCTTTGGTCCTCATCTCTGCTTGTGTGATAAAAACTCAGTCTGTTCTTCGCACTTTGCAATTCAGTGATCGCTGTCTACCTCAGAAAGGGGCGGCCCAAAGAGAAGGATAATGGGTATTCTCTATCACATTAGAAACCAAAAATATATGCGTCATGATGCAGGTGACATAATAATCCATATATTCTGGGGGGATTAATAGTGATGTAGAAAAACTGAAACCCTGAGGAAGATGGCAATAATGATCCTCTAGCTTCACTGATGATGGGGACATACAGTGGTTACATTCTTGGTGACTCACGTATTGTGCTGTAGTCAATGGGGACATTTGGCATATGTTTTGAGTGTTTATTTCAAATTTTTGTTCAAGTACATCTATGTGAAGGGCAGGGTAGGAAGAGGACTACTACAGTACCATCCACGAGGGTTTTTATGAAATACGCCGACTGGCCCAAACAAACACATAGAACCTTCATCTCAGCTCGAGAAGAGGAAGGTTCAACTCTCCATTATGGTGTGTGTAAATATTAAGTGTAGGGCTACAGGTTTAAAACCAACATTGTAATAGCTATTGAGAGTCACACAAATTATGAAAAAAAATCTGTCCCGATTAAGAATTAAATTTCTATTCTATCAGAGATATTTCATAAAGGGGTTTATGATGCTATTGGATAACCCAGGGAAAATTTACCTCCACTGTTGAAAAATACTTGTAATGCACCCGGGAAGTTTTGATTACCAAATGGAAAGCTGGTTATTCTATGTCACCAATTATCGTAAGTGCTACCATAGGGACACAGTAGTAAATGCTCAGAAAGTGTGGAGCTCCAGGGCGGCTTCTCTCAAAATATGAAAACCATCCATAGGAGGAGCCAACATTAATGAAAGAGAAGTGGGATTACTGCCTGGCAGAGAAAGGAGATGAGTGAAACCCGGTCATCATTCTCTCAGTCCATGGAATCATAGTTTATTTTCCTTATTATGCCTCTAGCAACCTATTTGTTTTCCAACCTACTGTTTGTCTATCATTAACTCCAGCATAAACACTTCCAAGAGAACAACATACTCAGTCACAAGTGGGGGCAACCAGCACTTTCTCCATTTTGTAAACAGAAATGTTATGTGACTTGTCAAGATAATTTATTACTTTATAATGTGATTTCTTTTATACAGATTGAACAAGTATGTAATAAACTGCAAAAAAGGTATCACTGGAATGGGTTTTAAAGATAGAGGGAAGTAAAGTTACTGTTAAAAAAATGAAGTCAAAAAAGAACTTGAAAATGCCAACCACAGTTGGATGGAACCCAACTCTGGCTCTAAGCTTGCTAGAATGCACTGTACAATGGAAAATTTGGTCAGCTATATAAAATATATACACACAGCATGCACGACAAACATCAGGCTTGGTTTGAAATTTATCTGCTTTGCGATGCATTATAGTTTATCACATGGTCAGCCCCTTGGTTCACGTTTTATTGAGAGAGATAATTAGATATAAATTCTATCCTGCCTCTCTGCCTTACAGCAGGTAAGTGCAGGTCATTATGCCACTAGGGACATCTCAGTGAAATTGAGAATGTTCTAGGAATAAAAGAGGTCAGGTCTCAGTCACTGTTTCTGGGTCGATGGGTCTAGGAAATACAGAGTGAAAATATACACCAAGAAATCTCAAATAAGTTTTTTTATACTATGAATATTTTACAGAAGCTATGGATCTCTGAAATTATATAAATCCAAAAATCACTGAGGCAATGAATGACAATGCCCTTGGCTTGATACTTTAATTTGATCTAAGGATAATGAATTGCTACAGCATGATATAGTCTGTTAATTAAAGAATTAAAAGTTAACCTACAAGGGTATAATGTGCGAGGACCTCCAAGCAATGTTTTTAACCTCCCATGTAGTTCTTCAGAGTACTGATGTCTTAGAAATGCTCTTTAGCAAAGAGGTTGGAAATACTTTCTGATTATGTATTTTTTCTGTTTGTTTAATTTAAGTTTAAACACCTTAATACTAGAAGAAACACTCTAAAATATTTTCAGTGTCAGCTAGTTAGCAGAATAGAAGGTACCTGACCATATTCCCCGATAAGATGGCCTTTTCCCATGAATACAAGGCTCTTTGGGTGTATTTTGAATCAAAACCCTCATGGACCCTAAGACTGAGGAGAGTCAGTTTTAGAAGGCAGGTGAAGATATAGTTGGCAAGCTTATTGACCATGGTTCCATATAGAGACCCCAAAATAGTCCGATTCCCCTGTGAACTGAGCTAAAATCTCACCTGGCATTAGTACTGCCATTGACATCCTCTCCCAAGAGACCCAGGAGTAGTCATACCTGCCTGTGCCTTAAATAAAAGGCTCACTGACCTGAACCTAAATGTGAACCCTGAAACAAACCAGGATCTAGCTCATCAAATCTCAGTCACAGCCAGGGAGCAGATTTTGCCCCTACAGGGCCCAGAGAATGATGTTCCTGTCTGAAGGAAGCCCATGGACTTCAATATGCTTGTAGATCTGGAAGTATCCATGTAACTCAGCTCTGGCCTTGCTCTGCTTTGGTTTAGGGGCAATCCTTCCCACTCAGAAACCCCTAGAGAGGCATGCCACCTGTATTTCTGGAGGCAGACCTGCAGTATTCAGTCTCAGTTGCGGACCATGAAACAGTCTGGTGATTAGATTCTAGTCCCTTCCAGCCATGGTCTGGGGCCAACTGTGACTTCCTAGTGTACCCAACCCAGTACTACCAATCAAGGCCTTGGAGCCCATCCCATATGACTAGGGACCAATCAGGATTCACATCTGCTGAAGACCCTGCCAACATGCCTGACAAAGAGTCCCAGTTGAGGACCCAGCGGCAGACACAGGACCCTGTACCAACATTTCAGAACTACAATCCTGGCGATAATCCCATCTGCCAGTGACTCAGTAAGAGAAGGTCTCTGACTTCTAAGACAAGTCCGTACAGACAAAGAAGTGTTTACTCCTTCAAATGCACCAACCTAAGACCACAAGTATCATAAAGAACCTGGTAAATATGACATCGTCAAAGGAAACCAATACAGTTTCAATAACCAAATCCAAGGAGAAATGAAGACCTACAAACTGCCTGACAAGCATTCAGAATAATTCTTTTAAAGCAGCTCAGTGAGATGCAAGAGAAACAGACAAGTAAAATAAGGAAAAAGAATGCTAAAACAAAATGAGATGATTGGTAAAGAAATAGAAACCAATAAAGAGAACCAAAGAGAAATTCTGAAGCTGAAGAATAACAATACTGCAAAATTAAATAAATTCAATAGCAGACACAATGGTGCAGAAAAAAAGAATCAGTGAATTAAAAAAAATCATTTGAAATTAGCCAGTCAGAACAACAAAAAGTAAAAAGAACAAAAAAGACTGAGGAAAGAATTTGGAACCAAGAAGAAATCCTCAAATGAATGAATATATGCATTGTGGGAGCCTCAGAGGGAGAAAAGAGAAAGGGGCAGGAAGTTTATTTACAGAAATAATGTCTATAAAATTCTAAAATCTTGGGAAGGATGGACACAAAATCAACATTAAGGAGATTACACAGAGACACAATATAATCAAATTAGCAAGCATCAAAGACAAAGAGAGAATTTTGAGAGTAAAACTACTAATCACATACAAAATAACCCCCTGACCAAAAACTAGATTTCTTAGTAGAAATCCTATAGACCAAGAAAGAGTGGAATGGTAAATTAATGTTCTGGGAAGAAAAACACTGCCAGCTAGTAATACCATACTTGGCAAGTCTGTCCTTCAGAAAGTAGAGAGAAACAATTCCAGGAAAGCAAAAGCAAAGAAGTTCCTCAACACTCAGATGCTCACTGATGAGAATCTCATCCTGTACACAGCATTTTATGGATTTTATAGCATTATCATATTCAGTATCTCATTAATGCTTAAAAAATACTATGATACAGTTATAAATGGGTCAAGTTAGAAGTTAGTGACTTGCTTAAAAATGAAGCCAATAAGAAAAACAAATAGGGCTAAAATTCACATCCTCTGATTCCCCAAATTTCCTTCTACTATATTCTCTCAGTCCTAAGTTTAAGAACATTTATCTGTGTCATAAAAACAGCCACATAGAGGGCATGTTGAGAGAAGATACCTTTAAAATAAGAGATTGGGCCTCCCTGGTGGCACAGTGGGTTAAGCAACGCACTATGAAGCAAACCGCAGCCACTGCAGCATGAGTTTGATCCCTGCTGCCAGCCAGGCGGGGGACCCCCATGGTGCAGCAGACCTCTCCTGCTGTGCCCGCTGCTCCCCTCAGCAGTGTACTTCTGTTGATCTGCCTGTTCTGCTCCCTGCTCTGTCTGTGGTGAATCCTCTCACCCGCCCTCCCCCCGCACCTCTGGCCTGTACCCCAGTGCTTGTATGCATAAATAAATAAATCTTTAAAAAAAATAAAATAAAATAAGAGATTGTACATTTAAGAATAGTTATTGTAAGACAAAATAACATTTTAAAACAGTAACTGTGTAGGTTTAGAGAATCAATGTACATGTTTATTTCTTCAATTTTTTGGATACATTTAATCTGATACTATTTCAAACTTATGAAAACTTTCAAGCATAATACTGGAATTTCCTTCATTTTTTACCAGACTCAACTATATTTTATCACATTACACATTCCCTCCCTCTTTCTTCTCACTCTTCATGTATATCTCATAGCTCATAGACAGTATATATGTATATACACACACATCTATACACAATATATGTATATATTGATACATATACACATATAAAACAGATACATGTTTTATAGCTGCCAAAATCTTATGAGTGATACACTCCCCTCCAAAGCTTTTGATAGTTAAATCACATATATACTCTGAATCTTTAAATGCCTCAGGAACTATATCCCTAAAATAACAAACCACAGTAAAATCACCAAAAGCAGGAAATGTGCCACTGATACAACGCTATTGTTGCTGACGGATCTGTAAACTAGAGGTGAAATACGGCCTGTCAGTTGATGTTGTAAACAGAGCTTCCTGGAACATAACCACATTTTGCCTCTATTTTTGAGACATAATATTACATTTGAGTAGTGGGAATGGAGACCACATGACACAGAACGCTGAAATATTTACTATTTGACTGTTTCCAGAAAAAGGTTTTGAGCCCTTCGGCTAATTCGAATTCTGTATTCAAACTTCACCAACTGCACAAATAACAACCTTCATCGTTACTGTTCCTCATTTAGGATCTACCTGAGATCACCCATCACATTATGTTTTATGATTTAAAGAGATGACTAATTAGTAAAGAGTAATTAGTAAATTGGTATGATTTTTTTTTAAAGATTTATTTATTTATGCATACAAGCACTGGGGCACAGGCCAGAGGTGTGGGGGGGTGAGAGGATTCACCAGAGAGAGCGGGGAGCAGAACAGGCAGATCAACAGAAGTACACTGCTGAGGGGAGCAGCGGGCACAGCAGGAGAGGTCTGCCGCGCCATGTGGGTCCCCCCCCTGGCCGGCAGCAGGGATTGAACTCGTGCTGCAGTGGCTGTGATTCGCTTCGTAGTGCGTTGCTTAACCCACTGCGCCACCAGGGAGGCCCTAAATTGGTATGATTTAAAGAGATTACTAATCTCTACATCTCTTATAACAGTTCTTTTATCTTTTCTTTGTATTTCATGAAACTAAAATTTTTGAAGAGTAAGGGACACTTATTTTGTTGACTGTCTCTTGAGATGGTTTATTTGATATTTTCTAACAATTTACTCAAATTAGATTTTTCACAGGAATAACACAAAAGGTGTTATTCCTTTGCTACTGGTGCTCATTTTAATCACAGTTAAGCTGGTTTCGGCTAAGTTCTTCCAACATGAAATTATTTTTTTGCCTTTCATAGTAACATATTTGTTGGTAGATGAGCTTAGAGTATATATCTTGTTTTGAAAAAATTTTTACTATGATGGTTAAAACATGGTGATTTTCTAAAGCCTCATATGGGTTTTTCAACATCTTGGAAGGGATGATGATGGTCAGGCCCAGGTACTCAAAGTGCAGGAGAAACTCAAGTCCAGTACTCTCTAGAAGCCAGGGTTAACACAAATGTGGGACCTTATTTTCAGTGCCTTTTTGAGTGTGAATAATAGATGTGGTACAGAAAATAAGAAAGGTGATTTGACAGAATATTTATGGGATAAATTACTCTAGGAATGCTCAGAAGAAGTTCTGGATAATATTCTACCAGAAAATACAGAGATTCAAATGCACTACTACCTGAACAGAAAACTTCCATCAATTCCAAATGTTAGAGAGTGGGGCTGGGAAAAGGAAGTCCAGGGGGCTCAGCTGAGACAGTCTCCACAGACTTGGGTAGGGCAAGTTCTTAGAGCACTTTTCAAATTACCTTACAGGGAGTGGGAGCTGACATAACTCATACAAGACATTTCTGATTTGACTCAAGGCAAAGTCAAAAGTAAGGTCACATCAAGGTCTTCAAAGTCAGAATTTATTTAGGAATTAATTAGAAGGATTACGGAAACAAGAAACAGAATACTTTCTTCCAAGTGTTATTGACTTAGCATTGATTGATGTTTTGGTTCTGTCCACTTTCTGATATTAAAAATAGAAGATGAGTTGAAGGACTAGTTTTGAGTACAATTATCTTCAATTTTCCTTTAATATTGGCTTAAAATAAAACAAATAGTGAAATGACAATCATAAAGAGAAAAACGGCAGATGTCTTTCTAGATGGTAATAGAGCGATTTCCTGACACACTAGAACTACATAAACACATATAAAATATTTATAAAGGTGGCACATATTAAGCAAGTAAACCTATTATTAAAAGTAGCAAACTATATGCTTGAGAAAACGATATATTATTTATATAGTTTATATATTATATTATATATGTAAACCATATATTCTGGAGAAAACCCATAATCTAAAGAACTTTCATCATTAAAAAAAGAATTAATGAAAACAAATGAGCTGCGGATGTAATTCAAAAATTAAAAATACAAACAAAAGGTTGAACCAAATGACTATATTTAGCAATATAAATCATTGGATTGAAAGCACAGATTAAAATTAATCCAAGCATTGGCGTAGTCAAGAGATGACTAAAATGGACATCTTGCTACATTGTAATTACAAATCTGAAAGAGGAAACATAAGACATGCCATCAGAAATATGAAAGGAAATAAAACTATTCACAAAGATGATGACCAGTTGTTATTCATGATTAGTCTTGGTGGTCATCCACCTTGGATGAAGCAGGTTCTTTCTCTGGACACCAAATTCAAATGAAAAGATTCTAAGTCACTGTGGTTGAAACATGGTTTCCTTCTCTGAAGGACAATGTTAGTATCCAGCTGAGCTGGCAGAGGCGAGAGAGGAGGAAGCAAAGGTGAGGGTTCTGGGGAGCTGACAGAGTCCTTAGGTATGTGACGGTATTTCCAATAAAAACTGGACATGGCAAGTTTGTCCTCCCTTAATTCTGAATCAATACTACTTTTCAAAATGCCAGCTGCTTCTGAAGCAAACCGCAGCCACTGCAGCATGAGTTCAATCCCTACCACCGGCCAGGGAGGGGACCCACATGGCACAGCAGACCTCTCCTGCCTTGCCCGCTGCTCCCCTCAGCGGTGTGTTTCAGTCAGTCTGCCTGTTCTGTCCCCACTCTGTCTCTGGTGACTCCTCTCACCTCCCTGTACCCCACCTCTTGTATGTATAAATAAATAAATCTTAAAAAAATGCCAGCTGCTTCAGCTACGTGAAGAGAGACAAAGGTATAGAGTTGAGCAGAAACATCAGGTCAGAATCACGATTCCAGGAAGTGGTTATGATGAGAGCTTTAAAGAACTGTAAGGGTTCAGGTAAACTCAGGGGGCCTTTATGAACTGTTTACTGTTAGCTATGTTACTTCATAGCCATTTCTGTAGAATAATTGTTTCCAGCATCCACGAAAGTGTTTGCTGCTAGCTTAGATCTGAAGACATTTCCTGAACAAAGGAGGCCATTTTTACACAGATCAGGTGATCATTTCCCTCTTGTCCTGATCTTGGCCCTGGGGTGGAGATAACCTGAGGGCAGAAATGAATCAAGGGTATTTCCAGGTTTCAGCTGTGTTTTTGCAAATTTGCCCTACTCAGTCCATTAATGATTCCAGTTCTCTGCCCACACTGGTTTTGCCTTTGGTGATATTTTGCAGGCACATCTGTGCAAATAGAATCATCTGTGATTGGACAGAAGTTTATTTACTAAACACAGTCCATCAGAGAAACCTCTGGCTGTAGCAACTAGTGACAAGTGCCATCCTCCTGGGATATTCCAAGCAGCAATAATGACAGCACTAATAGCTCTCAGCTACTAGTGCATCCACGAGTATCCAAAGCAGCAATTTCAAACCAAGTGTGACACTATAGGGACTTTGCAGGCTATACTGCTATTTCCACTAATAGCATACAATTACAAGTGCATTCAGGCCTGTAACCTTGCCTATACTCCTGTAACAGGCCTGTAACCAAGCTTACTAGGCATGATTTCCTGCCAAAAATAAAAATGTGCAAATGTAGGTGATACAAGCATGTGGGAAGAAATTTCCCTTACTTGAAAAGGCTTAAGAGGCAGGTAGGTTTGGGTTCAAATTCTGTCTTTGCTCCTTGTTACATATTTGACAATGGAAATTCATCTTTTCTGTCTGAACTCCTCATCTGAAAAAGACAGATAATAATAGCTATTCTGTGAAGCCGTAGGGTATAGCAATTAAAATATAGGCACTGAATTCTGCTTCTGTTTAGGATGTGGACGGTTGAGTGAGTACACTCACACCTAAATAATGAGACAAATTCAGGTAAACTACAAAATTACAACGTCTCCTCACCCTGTCAAAGGACTGAGATTCCAGGACAACCCTCCTTCTTTAAGGAAAATGGAACACACCTAAGACGGAGTAACAAAAGAATGTGAGGAAGGAAAGAGCAGCAGTCACAAATTGTCATGTAGCTGGCACAACAGAAACCCCCAGAGGAAGAGACACAAGGCGAGTCAGCACTGGCCCGAAGGCACTTTCCCATGGAACCCCAGTAAGTGCTCAAGAGAAAGTACTCATATAAGTCAACAAGTAGAAAAAGAGCCCAGTCAAAAAATGAGCAGAAGAGCGGAACAGACCCTTTCCAAAGAAGACATACAAATGCCAACATGATGTGAAAAAATGCTCATCATCACTTATCATCAGAGAAATGCAATCAAAATCACAGTGAGATACCACCTCGTACCTCTGAGAACGGCCTGTAGCAAAAAGACTGGAAACAAGTACTGGGGAGGAGCTGGAGAAAAAAGCACCATGTATACCGTCAGTGGGATGTAAATGGGTCCAGCCCCTGTGCAAACAATATGGACATTGCTCAAAATATTAAAAATAGACCTATTGTATGATCCAGCAATTTCACTCCTTGTTATCTACCCAAAGACTGCAAAACACTAATTCAAGAGGATGCCCGCACTCCATCTCTGCAGCACTACTGACAATAGCCAAGCTATGGAAACAATGAATGTGCCTAAGGATAGAGTAGTGGGTTCGAGGTGGTGGTGTATATATGCACACAATGGAATTCTATTCTGCTTAGAAAGATGACCTGACACTTGCAACAACATGGATAAGAGAGATGGATGAGAGACTATAATGCTAAGTGAGTCAGAAGGAGAAAGACAAATTCAGATGACTTCACTTACACATGGGAGATAGAGAAAGAAAACACAGACTCAGATAAAACCAAACCAATTAAAAACTCTAGAAAACTGAGTGTGGAATCAAGGACAAATTGGGGACACTTGGTGGGGAGGGGGGAGGGAGAGGATTGAGGGCAGATAAGAGCACAAGGGACAGAGGTGATGGTGCACTGGTGAAATGGTGATGGGGAATACATGGGGATTACAATTGATGTCAAATATATATATAAATAATTTAAAAATACAAAAAAAACAAAGTCTGGGCAGGGAATGCTTTTAGATGTCCTTTCAATAGGATACATTTTCAGTATAAAACTTTAACTTACATAACAGTAGTTAAAGAGCAATGCTGCATAATTATTTTGTTGACCATTTTATATGGAATCATGACCAAAAATATAGGGTAATTTCAGAAAACCCAAAGGCCTACAAATGTTAGTTTAGTCAATCAAATTATCTAATAGATGTAGTTTTATTTTCTTGAAAGGTTCTAGTGTTTGTGTGCATTTGTGATATAATTTTAAAACAAACAATGAGCAGTTAAAAGTTTCATTCGTAAATATATAATTCACCTGCAACAAAATATTTTTGTCCAAATGAAGTAAAATTTTGTACTTCTCAAGCAGGCCTATGACCATGCACACAGTTTCCTGATTTAGGCAACAGTACTTACTTACAAGTGACCTCAGAAAATATCAGCACTGAAGCCCACGTCACCCCTTGTGTTTATAATTACTGTGCTGTCATTACTTAGAACCTGGTCATTACCAGGAGGATTTCAGTGTGTCACAGGGATCGCAGCCTCAAGTGTACCGGGAAAGGCACTGAAAGTGCCAGACCCCCAGGAACTGTTACCGGGCTACAGCCCAGTATCAGAACTAACTTCAGCAAAAGCTGAAGGAGGTCAAGACTGCTGGGGTGGCCTGGGCATGGAGGCGCCTGGCCCCTCCCCCTGTCCATGGAGTGTGCCTTCTGCCTACTGTTCCTGTGCCAGAGGCCATTTCAAGGACGCCGCCTTGACAGAGTGAGGTGCTATGAGACCACCCGGAGTTCACACACAACTAGACCCCTGTCAAGCCTCTCTATAAACTGTTCCAATTCTGGCAAGGGAAGGTGGGGGTCTACTTGGCATGTGGCCTCTGAGACGAACCTTCTACGTAAGTGCCCTGGTTTATTAAATCACCTAAGCTAGGATGGCCTGTCTCTTTCTCAGTCTCTCCCTGTCTTTTGGGTACCAGAGCTAGTTTGCAAGTCAACAAAAATGAACTGAGTTAGATATTCAGGGCCAAGTACACAAGAGGATGTTGTGCATATTAATTCCCTCAGAGGATTCAATGGTCACTAAAGGATAAGCACTAAAAATGTGCTGATTTGGACTTTACACACACACAATTAAAACTTCTATGTTAATCATAGCCATGTTTTCTAAAGTAGACCAACGCATCTTTTAGTTTGTCTGTTTTAGGACGAGGGTAATCATTATATGTGAGGAGCCAGGCTTAAAAAAGAACACACTTTGATTCCACCTTTATAAATCACTAGGAAATAGAAACTCATTGCTGTACCTTAAGTTTCTTAACTGGGCTGACCAGTGTCGGCTAACCACTGTGGCTTCCAGTCACCATTATTTTAGACCTGAGAGTGATTTCAGTAACTTCCAGTAGGGTGTGACTTTTGGCCTTTCTGAGGACCTTTAGTAGGTGACAGATGCTGGGGCATGGTAACCACCATTGCGACGTAGCAGCTCTGGAGGTGGTCGACATTTTGTAATGGTTCTGTCACCTCCCCCCACAGAGGGTTTGCAATCTATATCCAGAAGTCATGCTCCCCCCCCCCCCTGCCTCAGACCACAACCCCAATGCTTTTCCATCTTNGCCCCCCCCCCCCCCTGCCTCAGACCACAACCCCAATGCTTTTCCATCTTGCCCTTGCATGTGGGTTGTTAAAGAGGAAGGTTGTCTTCAGTGCTCTGTCCTTACCCAGTCCCATTCCCACTGTCTGGCTAACTGCACCTGCCATTCTGACCCTGGCGCCTACAACACAATGCCCCTCCCTCCTCATGCGCCTGCCTCCTCCCTTCCTTCTCCATCCTACCATCAATGAACTCAGAGACACACAAGCAAATTTGCACAACAGATTGATTTTATTTCAATCAGTGCACCCTGTTGTGGTAAAACTCAGTGTCTACACGATTAGTTATTTCCCAGCCACAGACCTCTGGATACACAGCACAGAGTTCGAGGCCTGGCCTCACTATGAAGTCACTGCCTGAGCAGCTACTCATTTGTGGTAGACTTCTTCACGCTGTCTTGGTCCTGTCCCACTTCATTTTGCTTCAGCTTCTCATTCAGCTTGCGGTAGTGACCAAATAGTGATTGTCTTCTATCTTTTCTATCCTTTGTCAGGAAGCTGACCCGTTTTGCAGGGTTTTTTTTTTGCACAGTCCCTCGAAGGGGACGCTTTACCCTCCTGCTTGTCTTTATTACCTGGAAGGGTAACAGTGTGAAGTCAGCTTTAGGGAAGAAGATGGTAAACCGACAGGATAGGTGGCTTCATGAGAAGGGGTCAGGGCACAAGAGGGCTGTGATGATGAAGAACAAGGGAGAAATCTTGGAAAAGGGGGAGTCAATCCAAAAAAAAAAAGGAAATAGTTTTTGTAGGGTCACCTTACTTTGTCACCAACTTTGGACCTTGGTTGACGGGAAGTCTTTGCCTTCTTATTCTGTTTGGAACTTGAGGTCGGCTGCTCCTTATCTAAAGTAGGTTCTGGTGGTTTTTTGGTAACCTTAGCCATACTGAAGCTTCCAAGTGGTCTCCCCTGGTCTTCTGACCATCCTATATATGCCACTCGCTAGGACAATGAGGGGCCATGCTCTTCAGCTCTGATTGGCCAGCAACCAGCCAATGGTAGCTAAGGTTGGCTTAGACATCACAAGGCACTATTACGACATCTCTCCATGTGGGAGAGGTTGCTGGGGAGACCAAGTTGTGGCTCAGACATTTCAAAGTATTGCTGAGACCTATGTGGGGGTGATGCTTAGGACACAGATGGTTTAGTTAGAGAAAAGGTTTTGATACCCCCAAAATAATATTCCCAAGCTGCACTGCTATCCCTCTTCATATCCCCGTGTTTCACTGTGGTGGTGTTGGTGTCCTTTCCTCCAGGGTATTCCCTAAGACACTCCCCGCCACACCAAGTGGTTTATTCTGCTGACTCCCATTCTTAGTTACTAGCTGTCTGGGATCTTTTACCTAGAATCCTCCAAAAGTAACATGGTCACATTTACATATCAGTAGAGCTATGACTCACCCTACAGACTAGCACAAAGACAGCTCCATGAATAAACATCTCTCTACCTATAGCATCTGGCATTAAAAGCTGCTGACTTTGATTAAATTATTTTCGGCCCATTCTGCTCCTTACATGCAGGGATTAGAATTAACTCATGAAGGCTGCTTTTATCTTTACTTTTATTCTATCATTGAACTCTGGCAACATTACTATTGCATTTTTGCAAGGTTCTTTCTCATATATTTTATTCTGTCTTTTCCATTCTTCCTGTATAGTCCAATGCTCGTTCTCACCACTAGGTACCTCCTCTGGTATGTCAGAATTTTGTCTTTGTGTATGTTTGTATTCTTGTGAAATACATAACCTTGTGAAATGTATATATTTGAATACGTAAATTCGGTTCATTTCTTAACTTATGCACTCACAACTTCTCTTTTACAATTCAACTTTTGCAGCTATAGGTGTCTGTACTTCGCTGCTTCTGGTACTGCATCTTATTGGGATGTGTGCACCAAATTTTCCTTGTCCAGTTCCTCTCCCCCGATCCCCACATCCCATGTGGGATATCTATGCTGATGCTACACTCCACTGCCACAGACAATGCTGTAATGACCATCCTCATTCATATCCCTTTCTGGACTTCTGCCTATAGTCAAGAATAGAATTTCTACATCACACATAGACATGATTATTGTAGGCCACTGGGCTGCTATAACATAGTAAAACAAACTGGGGTATTTACTCTCACAGATCTGGAGACTGGAAATACAAAGTCAGAAGCCTGGCATGGGTAGGTTCTTGACAAGGGCCCTTCCTGCTCACATCCTCATATGGCCTTTTTTGGTGGACAGACAGAGAGAAGCAAAGAACACGACCTCATGTCTTTTCTTCCTTTTAGAAGGGCACTAACACCATCATAAGGCCCCATTCTCATGAGCTAAACTAATTCTAATCACCTCCCAGAGGCCCCACCTCTAAGTACCAATATTGCTGACTACAGTTTCCACAGAATAATTTTAAAAGGACACCAATTTTTTTGCATCTATTAGATTATATATATTTTACATCTATAAGTTATAATTTTGCTAAATATTATAGATTGTAGTCTAAGACGGCTGTACCAATCTACCTGCTCAATGGAAAGATATCATTATCTGTTTCCCTACACCAGTACTTGGTATGAAAAACAACTCCCACATCAAAGATCCAGACTTCTGGTGTTCACATTCTTGTGTAACCCATTCCCCCTGAGTGTGGACTGTACTTAGTGGCTTACTTCTACTAAACAGAATTAATAGAGAGCTCAGCATGAGTAATTATTTTGATTTACTAGGTATAGAAACAATGTAATATGTAAGCAGGAAGGTGTTTCTCACTTCTAAATTTATAAAAGTATATTTCAGATTTTGCCCAATTCAATCTTCAAAAGAAAAGGATATAAAAAAGATTATTTTATTGGGACTGTATAATAATTCAGCGAAGAATCCATATTTTGTTACTAAGCTCCATAGACTTGCAGGTTCCCTAATAGTCATTATATATGGCATTTATTGTATTTAATACTCAGTAACTTGTGATACTATGAAATCTCTGTAAATGTAGAATAGTTGCCTTTTTTACATCAAGTATATGTGTGTTCTACAGTAAACTTGCTTCCTTTTTTTTCAAAACATTACATTTTCTCCCTCAGTTTTTATTTAAAATTCTATAGCTCTGGATCCTAACTCTATGCCCTATATAAACACATAGACACCATGCTGCTTTTCAGAGCTCTACTGTAACAAAAATCCACTCAACTGTCGAGCACTCAGGTTATTTCCATAACTTGGCTGTTGTAAGCAGTGCTTCAATGAACACAGCAGTGCAGATAGCCCTTAAAATTAGTGTAAGTACCTAGGAGTGGAATTGCTGGGTTGCACGGTAGGTCTATTTTAATATTTTCAGCAACCTCCACAGTATTCTCCATAGGGGCTGGACCACCAGCACGATAAGAGGATTCTTTTTTCTTCTACTTTAATAATGTTCTTACTTTGAGAAGTTAGAATAATACCTGAAGGGAAAGTAGTGGTATTTGAACTAGCATGTTATTTGAAAGAATGAGATGCTAGTTTCAACAGTGATCCCATCACGGAAATGTTTTCTTATTTTATTACTTATTTTCAACTTCTTTATTGTCTTCAAATATATTACTGACCAATTATATGCTGTGACCTACAAGAATACACAGTCAAGTAAGCCTAGATTCTGCTCCCAAAGAGCTCAATAGTCCAGCACAGGGGAGGCAATATTTTTTCTCTAAAGAGTTAGACAGTAAATAATTTTGACTTTTGTACCATATGGTCTCCATCACAACTATTATACTCTCTGCCCATGTAGCATGAAATTAGCCATAGAAAATAGAAACATGAATGTGTGTGACTAATTTTTTCTCCTAATCAGGCAGCCAAACCAAATTTGGCTCATAGGCGATGATTTGGTTTTTGACAATGCTTACTGATTTGTAGGGACTGGCTAGAATGTTGTGTTTCACTGGATTCTGAGGCTGTAGCAGGAAGAAAGGGCATGATCAGTTACCTATGCTTTTACACTTGCCTTTGGATGGCTGTAGAAATGTCATTTCCCAACCTATGTCTTTGGCATTAAACACAGACACTAACAATACAATACTACACTTGTGAAAGAGGCCACAAAAGACATGTGTCTAAAATGTTTTTTAAATCATTGTATTATTTTCCTTATTGAGGTAATATTGCTTTATGATACTGTGAAGTGATCCAGAGATACACATTCGTACTTCTCCAGATCTAGGTTTCTACACCATACCCATCCATGAAAATATAGTAAAATAGAACCTTGTCGCATCACGGATTATAGTATTGCTTGAATGCTTGAAGGTAGTAGAAACAGTGTAGTTTGTTTCTTCCAATATCTTCTTTTTCACTTTGTCAATGTTAGAACTATTCCTTATTTCCCTTGCTTGAAGATTGGTAATCCCTGACTGTACGCTCATGATTATATATAGGGGAATAAAATGAATTGTGTGAGTCTGATTGAATGTACTAGAAAAAAAAATCTCAATTTTTTTTAAATAAGAAAAGTCTTTATGTCATTCTTTCTTGTATGATCAATTTTCATTGAGAAGAGTATTCTAATCCCCTGTAAGGATGTTAAAGATCTGGCTGGCTTCCAGAAACTTTGAGAGTAATAACCAGTGAGAACTGAGGAAGGGAAGCCAGAAACTCAGCATTCAGCATGCATGAGGCCCGCGGCCACTTCATCTGTTTGCTAACACACATCCCCTCAACTGCTCCTGGTGCTTCAGAGAATCAACCTCAGGTATCTGCTGAAGTGGGAGAGGGGCAGTTCCCTAGGGTTCTACACAGGAGATCTAGAAATCTTATTGTTTTTCAACAGTTCTTATTCTACTCCATATTTTAGCCTCTCTCATGCCCAATTCCTTAAGTAACTGGGACTAATACTTCCTGAATGTTTGAGGATTCTGTAATGTAAATCTGTTTGGGGCTCAACTTTTCTTAAGGTCTGCTTGAGATTCAGTTTTCTCAGTTCTGCTAATTATCACTGGTTCATTTGCTTTCCAACTTCCAAAATGCTGTTGCTGTTTTTCATTTGCTCCTGTTCTGTCTGTCCTTGTGGATTCTAGTGGAGTTTGCAGAGGAAGTGGAATTAGATGTGTATATTCAATCTGCCATCTTATTATTTTCTGCCTCTGGAGTAAAGCAGAAGGGGTTTATACATTTAGGAAACCCGAGTCATCCTCATAGCAGGGATTCAAACACATAAACTACATTTAATTTGGAAATGAGCTACATCTGAATTCTTCAAGGAATTGAATCAAAACATATACACAATGAAAGAAAATAAATAGTATTTTATTGCTCCCAGTTTGTCATTTAGTCTTTAATGAAATTGTGAAGGCTAAATCCATCTATATCGTGTTCGCACTATTCTTCTGGTGCCAAATAAAGAACTCTGCCTCTTGTTCAGTAGGTTTGTAAAATGATTACAAAGCCTTTAGTGCCCCTTCTGGTAACAGGTTTGTCACATAGAACATTTCCAAGTGAGTCGGGTCTGATGATTACTTGCTATGAATGGCATACTGGGGCATACATTGAGATGACTGGCATTGTTGGAAACCAAAGGAATAATGACATTAAAGGAACTTGCTTCCACGATGCGACTGAGTAAGACATGGAGCAGAAATGTACAGTCGCAAAGGGCAATTGTGTTCTCTCAGGATGCAATAACATGGAAAACACATTACGAACTCGAAAGAACGGGTGGCAATGTCTTTGGCGCCAGGGCACTTCTCTACTTCAGTAACTCAATGCTATTTGAATATTGCCAATATTTTGGCATTTCAAAATGATATTTAAACCTGTCCTATGCGCCTAATGAATTACAACATTAGAAATGGTGAAATTACTGGCCAGAAAGGAGAGTCCACTGCTCATGTCCTTAAAATATGTGTCCACAGTGAGGGGAGAAGTCCTTTAGAAGAAGTAGACATCACAAAATTAGGAGCTCAAAGCATAGTTTCTAATCTGAACGAGTGTAAAATATAGGTCAGGTCCTAGCGGCACAGCCAAAGGACATATGTATGCCCTAAATGTCAGAGGCAACTGAGCGAGTGTGTAGGAAAATTAAAGCAAGCAGAGTATCAATTTTAAAAGGACAGAGATCTAAACTGGCCTTGTTTTTTTACAATTTCATTAATTCTTTTAACTAACAGTTAAGGGAGTATCTTGTTCATGCCAGAGTCTGTGCTTGGTGCCTGAAATGTAAATGTAAAAACAATAAAAATCTTTATTACAGTCTACTGAATGCATATCATGCAACAGAATTTGTGGTTGGCAGGCCATTAATACATCTTTTCTTATGTGTTCCTTAGAAATCTGAGTGGCAGCATTTACTATCCCTAATAACTGCTCTAATATTTGTGATGTAGGGTCTCCACAAGAAACAGAACCCTTTCCAATTGGGGTACTTTGTAAAGGAGGGTCGGTGTTTAAAAAGGAATTAGTTATAGAGGTGTGAGTGGAATAGAGAGGAACCTTGAGAGATACGCAAGAACCTCAGAGGCAAAATTGTCAGCACCTTAGCTGAAAGGACGTGGAATCAGGGAAGAAATGTGTAAAGACAGATCACTTGAAAGGAACAGCAACTCTCTGTCTAGGGACACAGTCACCTAACAAACAAGCAAGAGCTAGGAGAATAAATACTCCTCTCCACCTCTTCCTTGGGGGTTTCAATTGACTGGAGTCAACCCCAAAGCAGAGCTTTATGTAACTCCTGCCAGTCAGGCCAGCATTCAGAGAGGACGAGGGGTGCTGGGTGCAATCACTTGCTGACATATAAGGCCACACAGCAACTGACTGCAGAATTTGAACCTGGGTGTGAGCGGTTGCCCGGTTCCCAGGTTTTCATGAAATTTTTCAACCATACATAATTCTGCTTTGATAAGATCAGTTTGGTGGAAGAGACGTTCTTGAAATGGCTACAATAGTACAGATAAAATGAGTGAGGTTAAGAAGATGAATTGATGATTTTTAGATATTCCCACTCATAGCTGATAAACTTCCAAAGACGTAGGTCTTGCTTTTAGACCTCAGCAGATCTTGGACTCTTCTTTAGTCTGATGTTTCTAGAAGACTATGACCCAGAGATGAATTACACATCTGAAGGAGCTCAGAGTTGAATGTGAGATACCGATAGTGATAGTTTTAGCTGTGTCTATGTCTCCATCTGTATTTGTATCTTTATCTGCATCGTCTCTATTTTTGTAAACAACTAACTGTAACACATGTGCAGAGAGCTAAAAATTGCAAAACGAATGCTCTACAGGATCACAGAAGAGGGAATTATTAGCATATAACTGGAGGTTGGAAGAATAAGGTTTTATAAAATTGGCATTAAAATAGGAACAGGTAAACCAGGAGATACTAAAGGCTAGCTGCATTGGTAATCCTGGAAACTTTCTCAGGGAAAAGCTATCTCCCAGGGTGTGTGTGGTCTACCTTTTACCATGCATCTCTTGGGCCAATGTCTTATATCTATGAACTTCATCCACAGAGAGACACGGATGGAAGACTCCTGACAGCTGACTTGTACATTAGGCCCTATCCGACATAAAACAAGATCCTCGTGGGATTTTTATTGCTGTTGAAAATAGTTTCTCATCCTTAATTTGTAGCATTAATATGTTTTCCTTCTAGCAAAGGCCATTTATCTTCAAGACGAAGTTTTTGTTCGTCTTTAGTGAAGCACACTTCAGTGAACTTTGTGGAACCAAAATGAGAGGACACATGGAAACACACCCATAACTGGAGGTAGAATACAATCTTGATCACCAGATTTCAACATTCACGCAAAGCCTCACTTTAATTGTTCCTCAATATGTTCTTGCAATTCATCCAAAAGGTTTTAATACAGATATTAGCTACACCACTACTTATGACTCAAACTGAAAAGGAATTCTGCTTTGACTCACTTCAAGACTTTGGCAAACTTCTCAGCATCTCTTAATTATAGCAGCACAAACCCAAGAGCATGTAAGCAGTTTGTGCTAAAATTCTAAGATCTGTCACGCAGTGAACACTTCATTTAATTGTTCTCTTAGACTAAGTTTTCCGATAATAAGAATATTCACCTCCCCTTATTTCTTTCCTACTGATGCTTCTCTTCTGACAGTAGCAGAAATCCATCTGCAACCCTGGTAAAAGTATTTGAAGAAAGAGAAAATTCTGATGTCGCTGGAAGCATTTTTAAATGAAATTCTATTATGTCCCACACCACGTTAAAAGTTGGGCAGGGCATTTAGGATGCTAAATATTTGACCAGTTAGCCTCTGTGAGGAAAGGTAGCTTTACCAAGGTTAGCTGGTTTGCTCTTTATTTCCCAAATGTAAAAAGTTACCTGTGTAGCCTTCCAGGCTCATGATTATATAGCCAGCTCTGAATCCTCCTTCTCTAGAGATCTATTTTGTCACTTTCATTCTAAAATGTGTTCATTCCACATGAGAAATGTACTGTAGATTCAGCACCTCATTACCTTCCCCTGTTACTGCTGTTGTTCAAGCTACCATCACCTCTTGTTATGTGGTTTTGATGGATGCCTTCAGCTACCATGAAAAGTCAATAGTTTAAAATACACAGTGTAGCCTCTATGGAAAATGGTATGGAGACTCCTCAAAAAAAAAAAAACAAAAACAAAAATGGAAATACTATATGATCAGGCAAGATCAGTTCCAGTTATTTACACAAATATGAGAGCAGCATTATTCGCAACAGTCAAGTCTGGAAACAACCTAAACGCCCATCAACAGATGACTAGATAAAGAAATTCTCATATAGACGCTCAACGAAATACTATTCAGCTAGTAGATAAGATGAAAATGTGCCTTTTGGGACAACAGTGATGGATCTTGAGGTGATTATGCTAAGTGATATAAGCCAGAAAGTCAAAGATATGTACCAGATGGTTTCATTCATTTGCGGAATATAAATTACCAAAGGAAAAAACATTAGCAGAGCACAACAGAAATAATTCTTAGATTTTGTGACAAATATGCTGGTTACCAGAGGGGATGGAGGGAAGGAGGAAGAGAGAAGGGAAATAAGGGGACGGGCCAGCAGCACTGGCTCTGGTGGAGGGGAAGGCATGTACATGGATGGAGGGTCATGCCACACGCCCCCTGATTAGATAATTATGTGAATGATTGACAAAATCATCTGATTACAGTTATTAAAACATTGCGATCTTATTAACTCAATCACACCTATTCAAGTTTCTCTTTACCTACTCCCTCACCATGCAATCCATCTACCCAATCCAACTTAATGTCCAACCCTCTAGGGAACAGGCCAGGTATATATACCTGGATAGTCATCCCTTTTACCCAGAAACCCTTGCCTCTTTTTTAAAAATATTTATTTTTTATTCATACAAGAATTGTGGGGTACAGGCCAGAAGTACGGGAGGTGGGGGGGGTGAGAGGATCCACCAGAGACAGAGTGGGAAACAGAACAGGCAGATGGACTGAAATCCACTGCTGAGGGGAGCAGCTGGAGACAGGAGAGGTCTGCTGCACCATATGGGCCCCCTCCCTGGCCAGCGGCAGGGATCAAACTCATGCTGCTGTGGCTGTAGTTTGCCTCATAGTGCGGTGCTTAACCCACTGAGCTACCAGGGTGGGCCCCACCTGGGTCCCACCCTTGCCTCTTGATTGGCCGACCATCAGATTCAAAATGGGTTAGAGCAGGAGTCTTATATTTTTGCAGACACATAAATCCTGTTAATGACATGTGTTCCCATCATTAGCTACCTCTACTGCTACAATATCCTTTCCTCTGCAAAAACTCCCCTTCCTCCCAGGACAACGGGATCCTTGCTTCTCTGTCTTCTCACAAATTATGCCCTAAATTGTGCCATAAGCCCTCTTTTTTGTTGAAATTTCCCTGAACACAAGGACATGTGTTCCTCATATTTGTATTAACCAGGCTTAAAACCATGGCTGAAAAACAATGGGAGCTTCATATCTGCAGAATGGTCTAATGCATCGTGTAGTCATGGCCTGGTGTAATGGTCAACCTATATGAGTGCATTAATAAGCACTAGGTATCCCCCAAAGAGAGCTTTCTGTTGTCACTTCCACCAGTATAGTGAGGTGGGATGCAGGTGGATTAACAGGGACCATGGGAATTTGGTCTGTAGATTACAGCTTTGGAGGCCATTCTTACATTTAACACTGCTTTTCACAGAGGGTTGCTAACTGACACTAGTCAATGAAGTAATAAACAAAATGTCTTCCAATGAGATAAGTTTCAGTGTGCAAGGCATCCAAGACTCAGGAAATGACAAATTCAGTCTATTATTATTCCTACTTCTCCCTCAGCCACTGTGAGACAACGGAAGTCTCTTCTGGACTCATTTGTGGCTGCTTGTCTGCCTCTCAACCCTAGGGCGATGGAGGGTGAAATCCCATTCTCAGGTGTGCTTTCTGACCTTTTAGGCATTTCCCTGTCATAATGTGCCAGGGACCAGGAAAATGAAAAATGTCAGACTCGGGATTAGCTGCAGGTTTTGCCATCTGTACATAATAATTTGTGGACAAATGTTTCCTTGACTCGATTCTGTAATGAGCTGAATATTTTCTTAGCTATATTAAACCATATCAAGACACTGACTTGCAGGTTTCTTCCTCAAATGTGTCTGAATTGAAAGGGAGGCAAACAATTCTAATTTTGTTCAAAATCTCTGTAATTGTTACTGGAGGTTGGTGAAGTCATTCATTCACTTGCTCATTACTTAACAAGTATCTTGTACCCCTATATATAAGTATCACCTGCTGGGCTTGCACTCAATACACAGTGGCACACAGCTGAGCCTGCCATCCTGGAGTTCACAAGCTATTGGGGAAGCTGGTATATATACATTTATTAAGCATCCATTACATGCCCAGAACTCTTCTTAGAATTCAGGTTGATAAAGAACATGAAGGGTGCAGAGCTAATTATACTACCTTCAAAGAGCTTGCAATTTTGAAGGGAAACTGAATTTAGATGCTGATTGTCACTGGTCAAATAAAGATCAATTAAGGAACCATTTTATGCCAGGTGGGCTTCCTAGAACAGACTCAGTCATTCACCTTTGTTTTACTCCTCAAATTCTTGGTAAAATTACCTTTCTAGCCACTAACTAGAATGTGACGTTGAGGTGTTACATCTTCCATAAATATGTATCTCTTTGAGCCCGTATCCACCATTTCAGATTGCACCGTGTGACAGCATTATGTCTGAATTGTGTTGGCAATATAAGGCAGATAAAGAAATGTCTTAAAATCCTCTCTATAATTATATAGTCTTGATTAGAACAAGAAAGGACAAAGCAGGTATCTTTTAGTGAATTAAGGATTTTCTTATCCTGAATATTGTTACTTTCTCTTCCTTTTAAAAACAGAAATACATACTGTATAATGTTGAGAAGTTGGGGACATTTTTATTTAAAATGGATTGGATATAATTTTGCTTGGGCTAGCACTAACTGACCAAATAAATGTTTGACATCTGATCTTGCCATATGTTGTTTTCCCAAGTAAAGTAATGAGACAATGAAACATGGATTCCCTATTTTTGTTCCAATTGAACTTTTCAGAAAAAGTACCACTGAGAACCTTACCTTGAGGGATGGAACAATGGCCATTTTCAGAGGACTAAAACCTCAGTCAGGAGATTAAGATGCTGCAGGACATTTTGCACGACAGATGATGCTTTGAGTGTCAATTTGAAACCATCTTTAATTCCCCTGTAAAAACAAGCAAATAAACCGCAGGTGGGTACTCAGCCGTGAAGGGCTGCACTAGGAGAATCTAATAATCTATTCCCTGACACATGAGCCCTGAAGTTTATCCACTTTATGAGAAAACCTTCATATGGGGATTAAAGTTGGAAATAGGGATATGGAGAGTAAGAGCCATTTGCACTTTGTTTTATTGTTCTCGTGCCATATAAATAGCTTCTCACACTTTTATTTGCCAGTAGTTGAGGTTAGAAAATGGTTACAGTTGAACTGTGGGTGGGAAGACTGAGAAAATTAAAACACTGATGATAAATTAGCGAGGCAGATAACAGAACACTATCCAAATAGATATATACCTGTCACCTCACGCAATTTTCTCTGGGAAGGCATTACAGAGAGCGACATCTTTGAAACTTGTAGCATTTCAGAATTATAGAGTAGGCCCATTTCAGTCTCTTATAGTTGAGGAAAATGTTATTCTAGACAGAATAGCCAGATCTTTTTTGTGTGAAGAGCTGTTTTCTCTTGATACATTTTTTCCCAATTGAAGGCACCAAAAATCTCCAAAGGGAGAAACCTTGGGGTCCGTGGGCTTAATTAGAGCTGCTATGTTCATACATTGGGTGAAGGTCCCTTATTCTGGAAAACAGCCATTGACCTCTCCCTGGACTATAAAACATTTGACTCCAATTGGCTTTTGACTCCAAGGAAGCTGGCTAGGTTTTCCTGTGCGTGCTTCAAATTAATATTTATTGCAGGGTGAGGAGAGGTGGAGGGGAGGAGGATCTCAACATCTTCCAGATCACTTTTTGGTTCACTTTATAATATACTAGCTTTGACTCAATTTTTCTTCTGTTTGGATAATATCACTGAATAACAAATCACTTTCTTTTGCCTTTCAAGTGTCTCATAGAAAACAAAAAGCAATTTACTTTTGTAACATTTAGAATATAAAAAGCACAACAGTGTTCTCTTCAGTGAGCAAATGTCATGACTTGGTTAAACTGAAGTACTTTATGAAGGACAGCCTTTCAGTGAATTTATTTATCAAAAAGGTTTTGTTTATTTTTAATTTATATTTCTAGCATTAATATAGGATTGGGGGTTGGGGAATACAATTCTCTTACAGATTTTGTTAATTTCCTGAGCATGTATTAAAAATTGATATTTGTAAGAATTTAAAGATAGTCTGTAAATCATTTCTAAAGAGAAAACTTTCATAAACAAAATAGAACAGTTTATGAGATGCACATTGATTTTAATAACTAAAATAAGTAAATGTCCAATTGAAAATATTAGTAAAGAATTTTTTAAATTGTTTAGCTTTGTTATGAAATTTTTCTACCTAGAAATTTAAGATTTATGGCAACAAAGTTTTGAAATGAAATGTCTATATTTCCATAAAACATATACAATTATGCCTATACTAGACACTATAACATTTCTCTAATAAATGATCACAGCTATGATTTTTGCTTCTTAATTTCTTTTTATTAATTGAAAAAAAATTGATTCATGAGACTATAACTATCCCAAATCATTTTTTGTCAGCAATGAAAGAGCAGTAAGATTTTTTTCCCCCAAATGAGCAATTATATGGCACCACTATAATTAAATTAGTGCTACTATATGGTGACCAAGAAAAATCAAACACTGTTGGTGGGAATGGGAGCATAAATTAGTATAGCTATTTTGGAAAACAGTATGGAGGATTCCCAAAAAAAATTAAGAAAATATATGATGCAGCAATTCCACTTCTGGGCATTTATCTAAAGAATATGAAAACACTAATTCAAGACATAACTGTACCCTATGTTCATTGTAGCATTATTTTCAATGGCCAACATATGGAAACAACCTAAGTTCCTTAGACAGATGAATGATAAAAAAATTTACGTACACTTACATGATGGAATGCTACTCAGTCATTAAAAAAGAAATCTTGTCATTTACAACAACATAGATGGATCCTGAAAGTATTATGCTAAGTGAAATAAGCCACATGGAGAAAGATAAATGCAATTTAATTTCATTCATATGTCGGGGTAAAGATTTAAACAAAACAAAGCTAAAACAAACTCTTAGATTATAAGAACACAATGGCGGTTGCCAAAGAAGGAAGGGGAAGTGGAAATTGGGTAACGGGGATTAACTTTATGGTGGTGGGTGGAAACTACACTTTTGGTGGAGAGCACTGGTGGCACATAAAGATATTAAACTACACACCTGAAACCCATATAATGTTTCTATAAAAATTATCAAAATTTTAAAAAATATATGGAAGTATTAACAATCAAGAACACACAAGATATCTGTCAGATGTATGATATGCAAATACTTTCTTCTACTCAGTAGGGCATCTTTTTGTTTTAATGATAGGCTCACAATGCAGAAGGTTTTTAGTTTGATCAAGTCCTATTTGTTTATTTTCCTTGCCACTGGAGTGGAATCCCCAAACATATCACTGAAGCCAATGTCGTGGAGTGTTTTGCCTATGTTTCTTTTATGTATTTCATGGTTTCGGGTCTTACATCTAAGTCTCTGATCCATACATAGTGAATTAATTTTTGTGTATGGTGTGAGCTAGTGGTCCAGTTTTCCCAGCAGCACTTGTTGAAAATACTTTCTTTGTTTCATTATATACTCTTAGCTCCTTTGTTATAAATGAATTGCCCATAGAAGTGTCTAGACCTAGGTATCTATCAGAGGAATAGAAAACCAAATTTAAAGGGATACATACACTCCTATGTTCATGGTAGCACAATTTACAATAGCCACATTAGGGAGATAATCAACTGACAAATAAAATGCACAATGTAATACTACTCAACTAAACACAAGACAAACTCTTCCCATTTGTGACACCATGGAGGGAATGGAGGGGGTAATGCTAAGTGAAATAAATCACAAGGAGAACGATAAACAGTAGATGGTGTCATTTGTATATGGACTATGGAGAAACAAAGCACAAGGTCAGACAAAACCAAGCCATTCACAAACCCTAGAAATCTGACTATACAATTGAGACCACCAGAGGGGAGGGCAGGGAGAAAATAGGGTAGGGAGATCAATGGACTATGATGTAGGAATATGGGTTCTTTGGTGGTTAGTGTGGGGAGCTAAGGAGGAGGTTTGATCCTATACCTTTGAATCATGCACAGTGTTATAAACCAACATAAGCTCAATTAAAAAATGTAGTTACTAAAAAGGAGTCATAAGAAGATTTCTAAAAAGAAATATTTAAAGTCCTAAGAAAGGATACAGGTGATCTAAATAAATGCACAAGAACCTCCCTGGTGGCGCAGCAGGTTGAGCGCCGCACTGTGAAGCATCCACAGCACAGCAGCACAAGTTCGATCCCTGACCAGGGAGGGACCCGCAGGGCGCAGCAGACCTCTCCTGCCTCCCCGCTGCTCCCCTCAGCAGTGTATTTCAGTCCATCTGCCTGTTCTGCTCCCTGCTCTGTCTCTGGTGACTCCTCTCACCTCCCGTAACTCCGGCCTGTACCCCAGCTCTTGTATGCATAAATAAATAAATCTTAAAAAAGAAGGAATTTAGTTTTTTATAAAATAAAGAAGAGATAGATGGATAGATAGATAGATAGATGATAGATAGATAGACAGACAGACAGACAGATAGATAAATGGACAGCTATGGGCACACTTGGTTTTGCCCCAGTCAGCCCTGGGTCAGTCTTGAATTGTAAGATAACAAACTTGTGCTGTTTTTAAGTCAAAACAAAACAAAGAAAACTCAAAGAGAATAAGTGAGACATAGAGAATTTATGAATGGTTGAATATGGTGCTCAGATTTTGAGAGAGAAAAGGCAGGATGACCCTGAAACTGTCAGATTTTTCCACTTTATTTGTGTCCCTGGAAATGTGCCTGTGAGATGACTAGCATGGCCACTGTTAATTAGCAGGCACTGAATGGGTTCCCAGGGACACTCAGACCTAATCATGATAACCTCAGCTCATTTCCTGTGCTGACTCAGTGTACCAGTGGCCAGGCCTACCGTGTGGGAGAACTAGCTAATGATGGGAACACATGTCATTAACAGGATTTAGGTGTCTGCAAAAATATAAGACTCCTGTCCTAACCCATTTTGCACATGAGGGAACTTCCCAGAGAACTGAAGATGGTTGTTGGCTCAAGGTCACTGAGCTAGTGCAAAATCTGGGGCAAATCCAGATTTACTGACCCCCCAAACCGGGGTCTCTCCATGACCATCTGTGCTACTTCCTGCGATCTTTCTATAGCCAGTGGTTCCCAGCTGCCTGCTGGGTGGGTTGTCTCCTATTCAGGTTTTAATCATTCCCCTGGATGTCTCAGCATATAGTCAGCAAACAGTGCCCTCCATGGTGAATCTGAATCCACAACACTGCTTGCGCACAGAGCATCACCTCAGCATTAAAACAGTTTCCCCATAATCATGCTTAGTGTCAGCCAGGTTAGTCTGGCTTGACATACGGCAATTTCCCTAGAGCCTTTTCCCATGGTCTTTGCTGAGGCTGTGCTGCAGACGTGCTGGCCAGCTGGCCAGTTCTTATATTTGCCATGCACGGTCATGCCTCTTGGCCACTGCTCCAGCAGTTGTGAAGCACGGAATGTCCTCTACACAGTTAAATTTCTGCCTTCAAAAATTGCCCTCAATGGTAACGAAGAAAAACACAAATGAACCAACAGCAAAAATGTACAAAGAATATGAACCATTCATTTACAGAAGAGGAGATACAAACTGTCGCCATATAAAAATGTTCAACCTTGTTAATACAGAAGTACAAAATCAAACAAAAAGCCATTTTTGTTCTTAGAGACTGGCAATACATGTCGGCTGATTAGCACAGCTGGCACAATAAGCAACCTCAAGAATTGCTGGTAAGAGTATATGTCTGCATCCTTTCTGGGTGAGCATCTTGGCATTATCTATCAAAATGAAAAATGCATGAACTCCTTAATATAGCAAGGATAATTCTAGGACCACCAAAATATACTCACTGTCTACTAAAGGGCTGTGTATAATCACACATCATACATACATGTGTGTCTATGTATAGCTGTGTATTCATGCAAATATGTATACACACATGTGCCTGTGACTCAGACCTAGGTACTAACTACTCACAGACCAATTCAAACTTTATATGGTAATAACAATTCCTTGCATATAGGTGGTGCTTTATAGTGTCTCTAACACACGCTTACATATTTTCTTATTTGGAAGCCAGGACTTGGTGGAATGCAGGAATGTTTAAAGCAAAGCAAATTCATTATCCATCACATTGATGGGAAGCTGTTGAAGGAAAAGGAACCAATGAGTAGGAGCCAAAGAAATGTCTGGGCGATAAGTCTGACAACTCTCCATGTGGGGGGAGGGAGGGAGGATGGTGAGAATGCGAGAAAGGAAATGGCTAGAGAACAGTGCCGTGAGAGAACAGGGGGTGGGCAAAAGCAGTACCTTGGGATCACGCCCTTCCTCACCGAACATTTTCTCTATTCATAAAGAAACTTCCCATCCAATCATAACCAAAAACAACCGAACAATCAAATAACAACTCAACAAGATCAAAAGATTAAAGATAAACCCAAGGGACCATGGGGGTGGGTGGAGGGAGGGGAGGGCAAAGATGGTGATGAGGCGTAAAGAGCACAAGGGACTGAGGTGATGGTGCACGGGTGAAATGGTGGTGGGAACCCCCTGGGGAATACAAACGATGTCAAATACAATTAAATATAATACAGGGGTTAAAAAAAGAAACTTCCCATCTGCCGTTAAGTGTTGCAAGTAACTGCCTCCCTTGCACCCTCCTTTGGCCCGAGGAGATGCCTGCAGAGAAAAAACCCCTTTCAGAGACAGCCTGAACTGTATTTTCCTGAGTCATTCTGTATATTCAATGTGAAACTGTGTCATTTCATTTTTTATATGTCTCCAACTGAGTAAAGAACAACAACATGCAGGAATGGGTTAAATTTGCAGATTTGTGCTTTGATAGACTATTCAACCTGCTAGTAAGTGTAGATTTTTTCCCTTAACTTACAACAGTGCTATGAAGTCATCCTTCCATCCTCCTAGATATCTGATTACAAAGACATTCTCACCAAAGCACAAAAGCAACTTTCCTCTAATTAGCCCTAAAGGAATTGTTTTTAAAGTCTTAATTTCCAAGGCACAGATGTAAGCTTAAGCTCTAATTATGAAAGACATGGGCTTCTTTGTTAATTTTTTCTTTTTTTATTTCATTGGCTGACAAATGGGGCAACCCACTGTGCTTTCTTCCAGGATATTTTTCTAAAGGCAGAGGAGGGGCCGGGATGCAGTTGAGCTCTTTCATGAGTGAAGAACGTAAAACACAAATCCCAAGCAGTGAGTCGTGTCTCGGTATATAACGCCTTGCTCACACAGGCCAGTGACACGCACACACGGAGAAGTCTGTGCACCCCCAGACAGGCACATCAAGTGGTGCACAGAATATGAAAAAGAGAACTGTTGCTACAGAGAGAGAAGTGGGGGTCCAAAACACAGTGCCGGTGACTCACTAAACACCAAGGACGCACAGGTTAGAAGTCATTGGGAGGAGTATTTACACAAAACCATCACAGGGGTTTGAGGCTCTGGCATACGGATCGGGCCCTTCCTCACTCGCTTTCCTCCTCCCTTCCTCCTGAAGGGGAAGCCAGGCTGCCAGCACTGCAGTCACCATCTTGAGATCTTGAGGTGACGTGTGGGGTGCAGAGTCAGCAAAGCAAGAGGCAGCCCAGGACACTGCCCATGTCACAGGGCTACCGTACAAGTCCGGGCGTGCACACTGCAGACTCTGGCCAAAGAAAAGTAACACCCTGCTTGTTTCATCTAATGCTTTTCACTTTTCTTTTATTAGCAACTGAACGCAATCCCCCATCGGTTCAGGGGAGCTCTATAGATGGGGTGTTTGAAGCAAATAAGGTTTGCACACTGACTGCTCTAAGTCTAAGAATGAAGGACTTGGAAAGGTCCCTCTGCTTCCATGAAAAACCATTAAGTAACTTCGATGAGAATTCAGGGAGCCAAACCAACCTCCCACGCACACCAGGAGAACGTCAACCACAGACATACACAGTGGCAAGAAATGAGCATGTCCACATACAAAACTTCGCTCCTTAAAATTTCCCACATTATCTCTTTCAACCTATATTTACCAGGCTAGTTTCCAAATGGCTGAAATTGATGTGGAATGAACTGTTCCAGCACTGCTCTGAACAGTTGCACAGAGAAATGATGGCAAAGCAGAAGTTAAAATGAACTCAGAGCTGGTTAGTCCTTAAGTGAACTTTGCCCCTGGCTTTGCTGGCTCTTGCCCCTACAGTCCACATCTTACCTGCCCACCTCCCCCTCCGCTCCCCCACCATTTCTCTAGCTTCGGTTAACTACATGTCATCAACTTCATGCTGCTTCTCTCCTTTCCTTCTGCTCACCTCCAACTTCCTCTGCTTACTGGTTGTCTCGGCTTGCTCCCCCATACAACTCATATTTTCACTTGAGGTCTCAGCTCTCAGATTCTTCTTTCTGAAACTCTTGTTCGTGTCCCTCCCATGCTACCCTCACACAGTGGCCTATGTGTCGCCTCTCCATGCACCCTGGGTTGACCCCAGCCACAGACCCCAGCAGAGTGATTTATTCTGGAGTTGTTGGGAACATGAACTATGGATGACCCATTTATGATTCCTAAACCTTGACACAATACCTACGACTTAGTACTCATTAAATATTTGTTGGATGAATGGGTGTCGTAAATTATTAAAAAATGCCTTTGATAGTTTTCCACATTTGCAATGCTTCTGTAGAACTGACAGTAAGTAAAACATGTCCTAGGGTAATTTGCTGACTTAAAGCTCAGAACTAGTCAAGCTTTACCACAATGCTGGATAAATTCTAAAATGATTTCAGGTTGAATACACACAGGGAAATAACTAATGTATAACTTTTTCAACATTTTAATACCGATGACAAATTAGTCTGATGGTTTATAAACTCCCCCTCTTCATTTTTATTGTGTGTTTCTGTATTTCAGGCTAAGTGGGCTCTATGTGTGAGCTAATTTATGATTAGGAACTAGAGGGAAGATGGCACAGTTCAAGTGGAGAATTCAAAGTGCATATATGTATCCATCTATAGTACAGAATATTGTCAGATATAATGTAACACCCCGGAGGGATAAAGGAATACCTGACATTAACCCAACAGCATCTGCCGGGAACCTCAGTCATTGATCACAGCATTCTTCCAGAGACCCTATGTGTCCCCCACGATTGTTCTTACATAAATCTCTTCTCAATGATTAACAATCAGAGTCAGCTTGTGGAATAAAAACCTTTTATACCATCTAGGGTAGATAAATGTCTAAGGGGTTTGGGAATAAAGAGAATTATTAACCTGTAGGTATGAATGGTATATCTACATCTCAGCACACTTAAGAGTGTACGAATTAACTACAATGAGACAAGACAGTCACGAACTTGTCCTGAGAAATATAATACACAGGCTTATCTGTGTGATCTAGAAGAATTTATTTCAGGCTTGGTTGTGCATCAGAATAACTGTGAGGGAGTACTAAACGACCGATTGCTGTAACAACCTTGGATTTATGATTAAGGTTCAACTTTAAGAACTTGCATTTCTAACAAATTCCCAGGCATTAATGACCCTGCTCCTACATGGAACATACTTTGAGAATCACTACCCCAGAGGAATTCTAGTAAAGGTGACTGCTCTCCATGTAGCAGGAAAATGCTCATCACTTATTATTAGAGAAATGCAAATCAAACAGAGATACCACCTCACACCTGGCAGCACCATAGCATCAAGATCAGTAATAGCAAATGTTGGCAATATCCTATACTGTTGGTGGGAATGTAGACTGGTCCAGACTAGGGGGAGGAGTATGGAGGTTCCTAAAAATATTAAAATATAGGTCTACCAGGGCCTCCCTGGTGGCGCAGTAGGTTAAGCAACGCACTATGAAGCAAACCGCAGCCACTGCAGCATGAGTTCGATCCCTGCTGCCGGCCAGGGAGGGGA
>JAGFMF010011974.1:1710994-1754686 GCA_019455555.1 Galemys pyrenaicus
GCAGTGTACTTCTGTTGATCTGCCTGTTCTGCTCCCTGCTCTCTGTGGTGAATCCTCTCACCACCCCCCACACCTCTGGCCTGTGCCCCAGTGCTTGTAAGCATAAATAAATAAATCTTTAAAAAATATATAGGTCTACCATATGACCCTATATGAGCAATTCCAATCCTAGGTATCAACCCAAAGAATGTATCAACACTAATTTGAAGGGCTGCCTGCACTCCTGTGTTCACTGCATCACAGCCAAGCTATGAAAACAACTGAAAGACCCAACAAGAGATGAGTTCGTTAGGAAGATGTAGAATATACAGTGGAATACTACTCAGCTATGAAAAAGATGATGATATCATTTCATTTGCAACAACATGGATGAAACTGGAGGGGATTATGCTAAAATAAGCCAGAAAGAGAAAGTTATATATCAGACATTCTCACTTATATGTGGATTATAGAGAACCGTAACAGACAATACCAAACCAAAACCAAACTCTAGAAATCTGAATGTAAAATTGAGGCCACCGGAGGGAGAGGGTCAGGATAGACAGCAAACTGGGGAGGGGCCAAGTGGACTGTAGTGGAGGACTGTGGGGTGGGTGCTTTGGTGGTGGTATGGTAACAAACACCTGAAGAGGTAGGATTCTTTACCTCTAAATCATACATAGGGTTGCAAACCAATGTAGTCTCAATAAAAAATTAAATACTAAGGTATGAGAAAAGAAAAAGTTCAAGAGATTGCAGAAATAAGTATTTCCTAAGGTGAAGCTCTCTGCCAGGTCTGTCTGTCTGTCTATCTGTCTGTCTGTCTGTCTGTCTATCTGTCTATCTATATATCTATGTATCTATCTATGTATCTATGTATCTATGTATGTATCTATGTATCTATCTATCTATCTATCTATCTATCTATCTATCTATCTATCTATGTATGTATCTATCTATCTCTCTATGTATCTATGTATCTATGTATCTATCTATGTATCTATCTAATTTCTGTGTGTATAAATATGCCTCAAATGTGAACAACATCCTGAGACATGTAAGGTAGCCCCCTGCCCCCGCCGAGGAACTTCATTCCTACCACAGCCCTACTGCCATCTCTGCACTGAACACTATGAAAAATGCATTTGTACCATTGTTCACGCTACAGAAAATCAACCTCATGTACCAGAATGCTCACTGCCTTTCCCGTCTAGATATGACAAATAGGGGTGTTTCCTTTGCCAACCGGAATGGATAGTAGCTGCGCTCAACTGAGGAACAGAGAAGGAGTGTGGGGCCAGGAGCAGGTTACAAGCTTAAAAAGGAAAAGCAAAAGACAACACAGATTTGTGAGTCTCCTGGGTGCACAGGAGCGCTTGGTATCACCATCTGAGCAGGAAGCTGCAAACCTCCAGACCTAAACCCTCTCCTCCTCTTCCATCTGTGAAGTCACTGAAGAAATTGGAAGCCATCTTTGTCTTTTGTTTCTTTTAGGGTTAGAACTGCAAGTTTATCGCCAGACAAGCAAAAGCACTGTTACATAATCTTTAATGTAAAGCTTTCTGCCTTAGAAGCCCTTGTTCCACTTTTCTGGTGCTTACTTTCTTTTTTCTTTGTAAGTATCTGTGCTGTCTCTGGATTATGTTAATAGGCTGTTTATGAGCTTTTAATAGTGAATTCTGAGTATCAGCTTTGGATACATCTTCACACTCCTGTCTTCAAACTGACATCTACCTGTGATGAATTATTTCTGCAAGCCCTTGATTTCCATCTCTATTAAGCCCTGAATTGCACTGAGCATGATATTCTCTGGTGATGGCACATCGCCTGAGAAGGTTCTATTCCTTCTTCTTTTATTCCGCTCATTTAATCAGGTTGTAAACAAATTTATTAGCTTTCCTCCTCCCTGTTTCTACCACCATCCTTTTATCATATCACAGGCTGTCCTGGTTCTTCCTGGCTACAGTTTCTTATTCTAAACCAGTTTCTTATTCTAAAATGTGGTCACTGAAGAGTCTAAACATCTCTTCAGTTATTCTACATTGCCTAAGCTCTGTTTTTCAATGTTCTCGGAAGACCTATACTTCTACAGAGAAGATATTTAGTCTGGAGTATAAGGGGTGACATTCCTAGGCCTGGGAGATGTAGCATTTCACTCCAGGCCAAATAAACTTGATGGGGTAGGTTGAGGCAAATAGTCATGAAACTAATAAAATGGCACAAAAGGTGCCCTTGTCTCCACCTCAGCCAGTGCGGCATCTTGGATCTATCTTGAGTCTTGTGTACATATTCCATTAGGAAAAAAAATTGTGCACATCTGAAGGTGTGAAAATGTACCCCCAAATTTTATAGATATGAAAGTGACTGAAAAATCAATAAAATTTAGGAAAAAGAAAAATCCTTTGGCTGCAAAATAAAATCTCCACATACATTAGGGAGTGAAAGCTGACCATGAGCTACATGCCAACCTTTCTAGCCTCATATCTGCCCAACACAAACCCTCTTTTCCCACTGTCTTCCCCTCCACCTGTGTCCTCTGTACCTGGAGCACCATCTGCCATCTCTCTGCTCTGGTGAACTCATCCATTAGGATCCAGAGCAAATATCAACTCAAGGCTGGGTCAGGCACAGATATGCTCCCACAGTGCTTTGCAAATACACCAATGAGACACATTTTCCTGAGGAGGCAGCCTCTCTGATTGCCTCAATCCCTCCATTTTCCTGACCTAGGTAAGCTTCACCTCATTACATGTGTTAATCGCTTCTCGGCCTTTTGGCTAAGATCAAGTGTAGTATCATTACATATGTTAACATGTGTGACCGTGAAAGTAGTTTTATTATGTAGTAAATAACACTGATTAACACTGTAGTACATGATATTTAACACATTCTATTTCAGTGCCACCCAGTGAAAGGAAATGGTACTAAACTCACTGACATTAAATCCTGGCTATATACTTCAGTGGGTCTCACTCTTGAGTCAGCTGCCTAACTTCTACTCTTCCTCATGCATTTCTTCATGAGCAACTATGGCACGGGAACAAACTGGCTACCACGTGTAAATCACCTAGCACAGCACTCAGCTCACCATAAGCACTAAGACTGTACTCTAATTTGATTGACACATTGGCCTAACCATCATTAATTAAGTGCATTTTTCTTTCATATGTCAACATCTGAGAATTTTCAGAACTTAACATCTTCCAGCGTTTAAGTTATATAATCCTATTTAATCAAGAAACCAGACAATGAAATGAATAAACTTTTCCACTATATTAAAACTTTTGAGTGATGAAGATATTTCCCAAAATAAATCATCTTATTAAGTCTATTTTTACTGCATTCTTTATTTCAAATCACAGGACATTTGCAAATAGTATGGGGAAAAAAGTGTCATTACACCTAGTCACTCATTTCACATTTTCTCTTGAATGCCTGTTTAAGCATGATTTCAATTAGGGTATAACATGTAGCCTCCAAAATGGACAAATCTGAGATGTTCAGTTCCATGACTTCATAGGTTTTTGAACCCCTAAAACTACTATCACAATAAAGATACCAAAAGTTCCCATCATCCCAGGAAATTTTCTCCTGTCTCTATCAAGGTTGTCTCCACACCATCTGGGCAAAGGCATCACTCAGTGACTTATTTCACTAAACATTAGTTTTGACTGTTCTCTTATTTTAATAAATTAGATCATACAGTATGTACTTCTATGTCTGGCTTCTTTCATTCATGTTTTTGAGATGTGTCTATGCTGTGGTTTATCTGTTTCATCCATTTTTCACGACTGAGGCATATTCCATGGTATAAATATACCTCCACCTGTTCACTCATGCTTCTGCTGCTGGGCATGTGGGTTAGCTTCCAAACTGGGAGTATTATAAACAAGGATGCTAGGTAGGAATAGTTTTGTACAAGTCATTTTGTGGACATGTTTTCATGTCTTCAGTCAGTACACAGGAACAGAACTAGGGGTTTATAGGGTAAATGTATAACTTTATAAGGAACAAACTATTATCCAAAGTGGTTATACTTATTTACACTCCCACAAGCAATGCACATCCCTGTCGAAATTGTAGTCAAACTTTTTTACTTTAGCCAATATATTGAACATGGAATTTTTTTCTCATTAGAATTTTAGTTTGTATTTTCCCAGAGATTTATGATACTAAGCACCACACCAAATGGATTGGTCATCCATTTACTAATTTGAGTGTTCTCCATATAGCGTTCTGTAACATCTCTAGTTTAATTCCTTTTTGGTCAGAAATTGTGCATTATTCAGTTCTTTAAAATATGTTGTTTATGTCCAATGAATGCCTAGAAGTTTTTTCTTTTTCTCCTGTAATTTCAGTGTCTTCCTGTCAGATGATTTTGGTATCAATCTTGTTTGGTTTTTCTCTGTGCTTCTTGGACACATGGCTTAGTTTCTTTAATTAATATTGGAAAATTCTTAATTTCCTGTTTGTATGTTTCTTCTTCCTTGTACTATATTTTCTCCTTCTATGACTTTAACTACACGTTTCAAACATTTGATACTGTCCCACACGTTTTGGATACTTTTTTCAATTCCTTCCTCTCCCCCCCTTTTTTTCCATCTTTGTTTAATTTTTGGTAATTCTATTGACATACCTTTAGGTTCACTGATTCTTAGATTCAATACTGATAAATCTATCAATGGGAATTTTCATTTACATCTCTACTTCTACTTGATCATGTTAACAACCATATTTCTACTGAATTTTTCCATAGTCATGCAAATATTTTACCTTTTCAATGAGTAATCAAATTTAACTTCTTAGTCTGATAGATTCAACAACTGAATCACATCTGGATCAGGTCATATTGATTCCTTGCTTCTTTTTATATACCATAATTTTTGGTTAAACACTGTGTATGTGTTTAGGACAGTAGGAACTATGGTTTATATTGTATATGCCCCCAAGTGAGTGTGCCTCTCTTTTGTTGATTTTCACTGTAGGAAATTAAGATGATCTAAGTAGTTGAGGGACAGGGTTTTGATACTATGATTCCCTTCAGTAAGTGAGTCTTTAAAACCAGTCTTTAAATTCCTCTTGTTACTTTGTATTTAGGGTACAAGCTGGTTGGAAGGTTCTCTTTAATGTCTGTTCCTCCTTCAGCTGTAGCTCTTTTGATTATACTATAAAGAAAATCTCTTTTGACCCTCTCTCATTGTAAAATTGTTATTTGAAGCTCACCAGCCTGACGATAGAGGCTGGCAGGTGTTCTGTTCTGACTCAGTCTCAGTTTCAGGAAAGTTCTGTGTCTCCTTTTGGTTTCACTATAGGACCTTCTTATTGATCCTACTCTTCCCTAGCAGTAAGGTATCTCTGCTTTCACACAAGGTTGTATTCCTGCCTGCTCTCTAGATAGGGGTTTTTCTGTTCCCTTCTCCTGGCTATAATTGGTCATCTTACCTGAGAGTGATGGAGCTTATTACCATTCTCTCAATGATTTTTTTTTTTGGAAAATATGACAAAAAAAGATTGAGAAGAATTTATTTCCAAGAGAGATTAGTTTAAATGGTGTGGCCAGTACAGGAGAACCATAAAGATAACAGCAATAGAGTTTTCACCATCTTTAGCTTTGTCTCTCAATGAAATAAAAGCTTTCGTTCCATGAGGACAATAGAAAAGAATGAATCCTATAGAGCTTCATACCTGTTATCTCCTCCTTTCTGAACTGTACCATAGAGAAGGTTCTCTCACCCTCTGCCCTATCTTCAGTATTTCTCATGAGAAGTCTGAGAAAAACTGCTGCAGTGGGCAGGTACTCCTTTGTGCATGTGGTTTACCTACAGAAACTGCTTTAGTTGGATCCAAAATTTGAGATGCTCCATTTCATTACTTTTAGAAATATTTTGGATTTTCTAGATATCTGATTGAAGGTTCTACTTGAACTCTATTTTGGTCGGAAAGCACACTGTAATTTCAAACCTCCAAATATATTAAGGCTCAATATCATTTTGATCAGAGACTGCTAATGTTGGCACTTTCACATTTATTGAAGCTTGCTTTAGGTCTCAAAATATGCTCTATCAGAGAACGTCTCATGTTTATATGTATTCTGCTTTGACTACACTGCGCTATACTGGATAAAGTCCTTTTGTTGATAGTGTTATGGCCATACATGTGCTTTTTCTTTAATATGTACTCTACTTTTATATAAATGATTCTGAACATGGCCTTAAAAATCTCCAAAAAGAATTTTGGGATGTCTTTAGTTTTGTGTTTGGTTTTTATTTTTCTCCCTTTGTGTATTTTAACACTCTTAGTTGCAACATGTTCTTTGTGAATTTTTTTATCACTATGAAACACTCCTTCTTACATCTAGGAATCTTTATTTAGAATTTTATTTCGTTAATCAATAGCCATAGCATCTTTCTTATACTGAGAATTTGAATGTTACAGCCATAATCTCTTTTGTCAGGGTTTTTAAAAAGTATTAGCATATAATTCAGACATTTGGTCAAACCTGACCACCCCTGCAATTTTATCAGACTGAATCAATTTATATTTAACAAAATTACTGAAGTGCTTTGATTTATATCATGCCACTTACTGGTATTTGTTTTCTATCCCTAAACCAATTGCCCCCCCATCTGTAAAAAGGAACTGTTATTGTTAACGAGTGAGCATCATAGGACAGAGAGAAAATAAAAATGTAATAAAACTTTAGAGTGCTGTTAACACTTCATGACACAAGTATGGCAATGGCTGACTTTCATTCTGTAGACAATGAAACAGACCTGCCTTTGACATGGGAAGCACTAAGTTGCAGCTTCACGAGTCTCATGGCGCCCAGGTCCCAGGATGTTTTCAACAGACACTTACTGTCTAGTTTCACAGGCTCTTCACAAATCAATAAATGCCATCGCAAGTAAATGAACTTGCATTCTTGTGTTAGCAAATATTAAGCAATGGGGTAAGTTTTGCAGAGACAATACGTTTCCTGAATAAAAATGAGTTTGTGACAAAAATGGCACATGATTTGTACAAAATGTCTAGTTAAATGGTGACATATAAAGAAGAAAACAAAAGAATCACATCTCTGAGACCCCAGAGAGGGAAACAGAGTATTTTGAAGATAAACATTTCAGTTGTATAGTTGAAAACACCCAAAGACAGACTTTACTGACGAGGAATTCTACAATTCTGTATTGTAGGTTTTACTTAACATTCATGTATGGATATT
This sequence comes from Galemys pyrenaicus, assembly GCA_019455555.1. Lineage (NCBI taxonomy): Eukaryota > Metazoa > Chordata > Mammalia > Eulipotyphla > Talpidae > Galemys > Galemys pyrenaicus. The sequence continues at coordinate 1,718,193 of JAGFMF010011974.1, forward strand.
AAGGATGGTATAATAACTCATTAATTAAAATTTCAATCAGCCTATGTCCCTGTTCTTAATGTCTGCCCAGGTTCAGCTAACCCCATTTTGCTTTTATTGTGGTATCGCTGCTTTACACTGTCGTTTGTGTTTTGGAGGTATAGGATAGTGCCCTTCAGATGTCATGACCACACCACACATCTCCAAAGCATCCATAGTCTTCCAGCACAGTCCATGGTGCCACTTCCCACTCTGGTACGTTCAGTTCTATAGTCAGCTTTATAGGATTCATTCTGTTTGGTTTTATCAGCCCCTTTGTTGTGTTTCTCTATATTGCACATGTAAGCAACACCATCCAGTATTTGTCTTTCTCATTTTGACTTATTTTGTTTAGCAGAAGCTTCTCCACTTCCATCCATGTTACTGCAAATGGCAAGGGATTATCTTTTGTAGTAGCTCAGTAGCATTCCACTGTGTATATCTACACCACATCTCCTTAGTCTACTCACCTGTATTTGGCTACTTAGCTTTTTCCCACAGGTTGACTATTGTAATTTATCCTCAAAAAATACATATTACTTCAGGGACAGAACAACAAACTTAATAGCATAATTCTACTTACCTCCCATCCTATTGTTGTGTTTTATGTTTTATTTTCATTCCTACATGTGCTATGCAATTCACACTTCATTATCATTTAAAGGAAAATCAGACATTTAATACATGACATTTTAAAAATGTGTTTTATATTCACACACACATACACCTATCTACTTTGTATAGATTCTTAATTTATCTCCAGAACCAGAGTTCCATTTAACATCATTTTCACCTTCACCCTGAGAATGACTTTTCATTATTTCCTGAGATACTAGTCTTCTTAGGATGAATTGTCAGACTTTTTGTCCTTCTGAAAATGTCTTTTCCTCGTCTTCACTTATAAAACATTTGCTGAAGATTGAGTCTAGATTGAGTTAATTTCCCCCGTACTTTAAAGATGTATACCTATTGTCTTCTGTCCTTTGTTATTTACACTGAAAAGAGCAGCTGCCATTTGTGTCCCTGTCCCCATGCCTGTAACGTACGTTTCCCCAGCTGCATTTAAGGGCTGCTCTTTGAGGGAAATCTCACCTGAGTCAGTAAGGCTATGAAAGAAGATGGGATTGGAATGTAGCAATGAGTTGCCATTCCAAACTCACTGTGATGGTACAGCGGACCTTCAGCTATGTGAGGACAGGATGTGTGCGCTGAGTCTGAAGACTCTTTCCCTTCACACAAAGTCCCTTTTCTCCAAGAGAAGGATTCAGTACCTCAAGGCAGCATGCCTTGCCCCACCGGAATTTAGATTTCTCTCACACACGCACACCTGACCTCATTCTGGGTTCAGAAGGGTCCGTTCTTGTCCTTGTTAGTCAGAGTTGACACTGAGAAATATTTGATATTTGAAGGCAAAAACATCAGTTGCAACAGAATCCACCACAAGGAGGTTAACTCTTTAAAAAAAAAAAGCTCAGCTCACACTGAGCAGGATGATAATATGTTGAGACAGGATGAGAATATGTTGAGACAATGCAGTTTCTAAAATGCTTTCTGGAAACGTGAATTTTGATGCCTGCTCTTTCCAACTGACCGTTTATTTTGGACCAACATAAATAACTTCTCCACCACAGTGACACACGCTCACCTGAGCAGCACTAGCTCCATGACAGGGCACGGCTGGGAAAGCCTTTCAGCACTGCGCGGCCGTGGGCCTGGTGGTGTACCGGGGAGCAGCCCGCTCCAGGGTGCTGGCCCGTGCGCGAGACTCGAACTAAACACTTTTGCCTTTCATCTTCCTGTGTCAAAGCTGCTATATCAGAGCACAACATGATGACCTCTGACAGGAGAGGAACAAGAACAGTCTTCTCAGAGAAAGGCATCTGAGGACAAAAAGGCAAAACAACAAAACCATGCAACAGTTGTCTAGTCTGCAGACGACAAGGGCCAGAGGCCCTGCCTCATTCGAATTGACATACTCTCAAATTAGATGTCTTTGCCAGATTACAGAACTACATTAATTCACCATTTCATCTTGAAATGAGTTCATTTTTGGTGAAAGATTCATCAAGGGATTAAACGGAAGTGACGACACAAAACCAAGCAGAACCCATAGTCCCAACGCAATACTCAAACGAGGCCAAGGAGAAACTATCTGGTGGTTAATGCCACCCAAAGCTTCCCTGAATTGAAGTATTGATGCTTGAGAAAATAACTCTTTGGCTGGATGTTCAGATTTTCTTCTGGCCTCCTAGCGGACTTGGGAGGGAGTGAGCAAGGGTCAGGTGCCTCAGCGCATTGTAAACATGTCAGGAGCCATGCTGTTTGGTTCAGTCTGGACAAATCGGGAAACAAAAAATGAAAAGGGTTTTTGAGAAATCCTTTTATCACAAGTCTTGGATCTTATTGCCAGTGGCATCTTCCTTAAGCCCCTTGAAGGCAGGTGGTATGCCCTTTCTGGCAAGGTGGGTATGAAAAATGCTAAGAGCAGGGGAAATACATCCAGTTTCAAATGGAAAGGAAACAGACCAAGGCTTTTGATAAATGCTGGAAAAGATCGTCACTCCATTAGAGCTGTAATTTAATCAGAAGTTGAAATTCAGTGAGGTCTCCTTGACCCACATTTGTGGTGGAGCTGCAGCGACGAGGAAGGGCACGCACAGCCCCGCTGCTGTGGAGAAGCAGCGGCAGCCGCATCCCCTGTGCTCTTCACTCAGCAGCAAAAAGGCAGCAAAGAATCCAGATATTCCACCGCTCGCCCATCTTACTTGAGGTCCAGGTGACTTAAGCTACCTGTATTTTTCATCAACATTTTTGATTCTCATATCCTTACTGCTACCAGAAGACAATCAGAAACCCGTTACGGAGCTGAGAATGATTTTGTGGTTAGTTGCAACATTCCGAAAGCGGTAACATCAACCATTGTTTCAACACCTCAATTTAAAATAGTCTAGTGACAAAGTAAATACTTCTCCTTGGAAAACTGGCTTGGAAATAGATTTTCAGTAGAACTATTAGTTAGGATAAAAGTTTACTGTAAATGTAAATGTAAAATGGTTAAGGAGCTGGTTAATATCAGTCAATTCTTTAGCTACACAATTAATAGTCTCTCCACATAGACTTAAGCATTTAAAGATTCTAATCCCACCTTCCACATAAAAGAAACGATTTCATGAATCTGTCAAGAAGGAAAATCATTAATAGAGCACATGTAAGTAAGACAAAGTGAAAATATTCTGGGAAGATCATTTCAGTTTACAATTTTGAAAGTATACAAAAAGGACTGCAAAAGTTGAGCAAATGGCCTCAAATGAAATTGACCTTAAATGTTCTGACTACCTTTCAGAAAAATAAAACTACTTTAAACTGTTCTTTCTCAACAGTAAACATGCTCTGTTGCTATAAATATCCAGTTGAACTTAAAAAAGTCCTCAAAATAGAAACTTATAAATTAGCATTTAGTAAGGTTATTTAGAAATTTCAGACATTCAGGTCTGTATTAATCCTCCATGTAGATTTACAAATGCATATAAATTCTCTTAAAGGGTTTATCCCTAAGTGGGGGAAAATAGCTTAACTGCAATTTAAATGTAAAAGCAGCTGAAAAAAAAATCCTCTCATAGAACATTTTCTAAATTAAAAACCAAATCTCCTTGAAAATATAAAGATTTATATTCTAAATATTACTTGGTCTGATTCTTATTCTGTGCTATGAATCAAAGCTTTATCTGGGCAACACAAATGCAAGTAGAAATGAGTTTGCAATTTTGAGATGGTGTAAAGATGAATGAACTCCAGGATAAGGATAAAAAAATATGAGCATCTCTTGGTTCCACAATTTTGAGGTCAAATTATTGTTTTCTGAGTTAAATTCAAATTCCATTCAGGGGTCCTGGCAAGCTGCAGTCCTTCCTCCTGCTTCCCACATTCCAGTTACAATCAATCCATTGCTTTCTGCTCTGTGAGGTAATTCCTCCTAGCATCTTCCCAGGACAGAACAGCCTTTCAGTGCATGAAGCTCCAGTCAGGAAGCGTCCCCCAAGTTAACCCCATTTCTCCCATTCACATCCTTAGGGTTTGACTCATTTTGCTCCAAAATGGCTTCATGTAACAACGATTTACTTGGTGCCAATTACATCCCACCAGTAACTACAGACTACAGTATCAGAAGAAAAACCTCTCTCCCCTCACTATCCAATGGCATATTAAAAGGGTTCTGGTAGCAATTCTAAAATGTGTGAAAGCAGGGGGGGTGCGTTTCCCCCACACCACCAACAAACAAGTCTCTGATATCAGCAGGGTGCCTAAGAATTCAATGAACCCATTTTGGGTTCCTGTACCCCAACTCCATCATAAGTGTTTGAGGGGCTCTTTGCCACAAGTCCACCTGCCTTGCTCCAGACACCAGCGGGGTGTCCCACAATTCAACTCAATTCTGAAGCTACCAAGAGATAGCAGCAGATTCCAATGGTTGAGGAAACTGTTCGCCTCCCACATACACAGCTTCTCCACAACAGTCACTTCAGATGCCAATCACAAGCCCCTGTTATTACCTGCGCTGCTGCCTGAGCGGCTCTAATCCGAGCTTCCCAGCACCCCCTCCTTGGGTTGCACTCACTTGCTAGAGCCACTCACAGACCTCAGAGAAACATTTTACTTACCAGTAATGAAACACTGGCTTATTACGCAAGTGTTTTCCAACCATCGTCAGTTCTAACGATTTGAAGGAGAATGTTGGACCCCCTGACATCATTTCTACAGGTTTTAACAGTGAGCAGTGGAAACAAGCCAGTGTAGACAGCAACTCGAGGCCTCTTCCCAGGCTGATGCTGCCCTTTTATCCCCTCCCTCCTAGGCACAGGTGTGCACACTTGCACATGCGCGCATGCATGCACACACACTCAGGTGTCCATAGTCAGGCACGGGTGCCCCACACCCATGAGCCTACTACGTTAATAAGACCAAGCCTGCACGTGATAGCCACAGAGATCAATGGCGTAAAAGCCTGACTAGCTTCGTTTAGTCTACAAGAAGTATGTTTAAGTCTGGAACAGCCAGATGGAAGAGATGCCTGGGGCAAGGTGTAGGGGTTGGGTGCAGAGCTTCCACACCCTCTCTGGGGTATCATTCTCCTCAGTCTCCACATTCCCACCAGCCCAGAAGCTCTCTGAACCTCGTCCTTTTGGGTTTTCATGGCGGTTTCATTACATAGTTGCAACTAAAGAAATCACTGTCCGCTGGTGAGTGGCTCAACTTTCAGTCCCCCTCCCACCATGGAAATCAGGGCAGATTGGAAGTTCAAACCCTCTGTGAACCTGGCTGCCTCCCCAGGCATCCAGTCCCCAGTCCAAAGTGCTGGAAAATCGCCTCATTAACACAACAAAGACACCTTTGTGGAGAGCCCAGAAAATTACAAGACTTTTACCAGCCACTTGCAAGAAACACTATGAAAGACCAAATATAGATTTTATAGCAACACACATCTCTTCCATAAAGCTTCCTCTATTTAGAATTACATCCTCATTTTTTTATTCTCATAATTACTTTGCACCTCTTATTAATGCATATTTAATTCTGCTCTGTGTTGTGGTTATTTGCATGTGTGACCCAGGTATGTTTCTGGGCTTATGTGTAAATATAATAAAAATACAAGTAAGCTATACTGTACTGGGTTTTTTGAACCTAGAAATTCCAATTCCAGACCCTCAGAAAAATCCTGCTTTCAATTATATCTGAAACCACCAGTAGATTAGTTCATGGGCACACATAAATGGGACCCATGCTGCTATGTGAGAGCAAGTGTGTCTCTTGCTTCCACTACCCGTCAGTCACTGCTGCTGCTGACATGTTAGCGACTCCTCCGTGTCTCCCACAGTCCTCAGTATTTCTATGTTCATAGTATTTCTATGCTAGCACAGCCTCCACTAACCCAAAGCTCAGAAATGAAGAGGCTAGAAATTCAGAATTGAGACACTCACTCTGCTAGCCTATCCTACAATTCATATCTTTAAGTTCATTGTATATACGTAGACTTCAGGAATTCTGCTCCAAATCTATGAAAAACTCAAGCTGATACATATGGCAATTCAGGGAGTGAATATGGTAGCGACAGAAGCTGGAATCTCTGACATGTAACTTCACTCCTGCAGCCTTTGAACTCTGTGACAATGAGGACATTGTCTTCTGCACCTCATATCCACCAGCAACCAGAAAAGTATTTGGTATTTATCGTACATGCTCAGCAAATCTAGGCTTAATAAGTGTATTCTCTTCAATAACACTTCATGTAGAAGTATACACATAACACATTCTTATCATGTGTCTTTAACTTACACGTAGAAACAATAGTCGTGTTTCATGAAGTGATGTCCTTCAGTTAGAGAATGTCCCTCTTAAGACAGGAAATAATGACAGTGTTACAGATGCTGGTGAGGGCGCTTCCATGCTGCAATTGTGACGCCCTCATCAGGCTCAAGACACTATATATTTTTTGCCTTGTTTACAGTCAGAACTCTTGAAAAATGGTCTACATTTTCCCTGTCCACGTGCTCAAATCCTATCCATCCCAAAGCACACTGTAAGGTGGCTTCTACCTCAACTACAACACCAAAATTGTGTTTGCTGAGGTCACCAAAATCATTGAAGTGAGATGCACCCAGTGAGTGATGCCAGCTTGCCTGGTCGTGGGGAGCATTGGCTTGGGGGAGGAGGGAATCGCAGGCCCGTAAGAGGATCAACGTACAGCTTCGACTGTCGATCATTTTGATACTCTGATTCCAATATTTGCAAATATGCCCTCATGCAGCTTTTTGGAGTCTGATCATCCGCGCTACTCTTGCAGATTCTCAGCCAACTGCCATCCATCTACCCAAGGCCGTACCTTAGCCCTGCCCATAAGCAGCCTTAGGTGATCTCTGAAAACCACTCAGCACTCGTCTAACTCAGAAAACCCTACCAAGTCAGACAATTCAAGAAGTTCCAGCGATTGTGCTCATTTCAATAGGACTCATGAAACTGTCCACGCCAGCAAATAATACAAATAATACTTTGTATTGCTTGGCTCTCCCTAATGAAACCCCAGCTCCATCAGAACGAGACCTTCTTTGTACGCTGATTTACCTGGTCCTAAGGAATAGTCTGGAATGCAGTAGGAGCTTAGTACACAAGGGGGGGGGGATGCACAGATGCCTATAGATGTGGGGAGGAGAAGAGCTGGGTATGGTATCCCAGGCTGAACAGTTCTCCAGGTCCTTGTTCCAGAAAGACAATTTAAGAGCCATCAAGAAGTATGCACCCCAGAGCTGTCTCGAGTTAATTTTCCAGATATGTAAAGTTACCTGTGGCCACTAAAGGAAGTTCTCTGTGGCCACCACAGCTATTAAAGAAGGCCGAGACGTGTACTCTCAGCTTAGGAGACAAGGGAAGGCTTACAGAGCTTGAAAAGAAACTTATACAAAGGGAATAATTTTGCATTTCTCTGGTCACTGGACAGTCAAAGAATTAATATTTCATCAAAACACAGTGTTTATCTTCGCTCAGACACAGTTCTGCCTCCCTGGTACGCAAAAACAGACACAATTGAAACCTCCAAGCTCTTCCACGGGGCGCCTGTACCCCTACCTCTTAGTCAGGCACTCAAAGTGCTATGTGATCCGGGTCCCTCCCTTGCCTCAGGCCTGAGGGCCCCTCTCCACTCATTCCATTCCACACGCACCAACTCTCTTGCCAATCATGAAAAACACGAGCCCTCTCCCAAGCTAAGAAACTTGAATTTGCTTTTCCCTCTGCCTGTTAAGTGTTCCCTGACCTCAACCCCTCAGCACTTGCATTTCTGCTTGGCTGACTGACCCCTGTAATTCACACCTTTGTTCAAACATCACCTCACCGGAGCTCTCTGCTGCACTTCAGTGGCTCTATGCTAAGTAACCGTCCCATCACTCCTTAGTACGTGGCCATCTTTTAGTTCTTGGCAACATGTTGCTATTGTTATCTTCTTAGTGATTTGTGTTTATTCTGCTAGAGAAGAGACCATCTGACTTGTTTCCTACTGGATTCCCAGCATCCACCACATGGCTGGGGGCACAGTGGGCTCCCCACGTGTACTGGTTAAACAGAGAATGAAATGACTTTTTTCCAACGATGAAATCAAAGTATATATAATGGGAAACATGCTGAGAAGCACTCGGAGGGAGAAATATAGGTGGCTGGCATGAGGGAAAAGACTGGGAGGATGGAGGATGGAAGGAAGTCACTTTCGGGGGAGTCAACGTGGACCTGAATCATTTATAAGACAGTCAACATAACATGGGCTGCAGTATCTGTGCTTTCCACTATCCTAAAATCAGCAGTCCTTTCTCACTGCATGGTCAGATGCGAACTGTCCCTACTGTCTGCAAAAGATTGTCACAAAAGCTAACCTGAAACTATGCTAGGAGGACGAATTCACTGCAGACTGCCAGCGTGGGCCTTCAAGCCACCCGGATTTTCCCATCTCTCTCTCTCTCTCATCCATCCATCCATCCATCCATCCATCCATCCATTCATCCATCCATCTCATCTATCTCTATCATCTATTACTAATTTATTATTATTATTATTATTATTATTATTATTGCCATCATCTCATTAGGGAATCAACTGCGAAGAGACCTTGAGCCAACCTGACATTTCTTCTGTGGTAACCGCCGACCCTTTTTTGTCAGGAACAAGGCCAATGACGCTACCAAGCCCGGGAGGAAGTGGCGTTTCCTGACCCTTCACCTGGCTTTTCTTTCCAACCGTTACTCCGCCCGGCCTCCTTGTCCTTAGGAAACGTAAGCACAGCTCCCTGGCGGGCACCGCGCGCAAGCTCTGGGCAGCTGCTCTCTTTCAGAGACTCTAAAAAACATCATGAAATTATGTCACCAGAAGCAGTTCAATTGCCAGTGGACCAGCTGCCGTTTTGTGTAGACAGATTTATCAGAGGGTTGAAAGCTGAGAATAACCTCAAATATGGGGACATTGTAATTACGAATTCCAAATGGAAGAATTCACAACTAAAGTTATCATCACCACAGAATGCATTTGAATCTGTGTCCTCTGCTCCCCTAGGATTAAATATCAGTATAACCCAAATAGGCAATTTATCTGCAGTGTCAGCCTTAAAAAGAATCATATTGCATACCCTTGATTTTTCCTAAGTTCAAATTCAGGGAAACACACGTACACACACACACATAATTGTTCGCACCCGTATTTGTAGAATTTGAGAACAGACACAAAAGTCATTTAGGCAAACATCTCTCATTATAAAGATTCAAAAACCACTGCCCTGGCCATTTCATTTCATACATTGCACATTATTAGGGGGTGTTCTAAAATGCTGTGTGTTGGGAAGATTTCTAGATGTCATTCAAAAGGTTACATTACATGGAGATGAGCACGCAGAACCTCAACACTGAAGTTTCAGTGGGACGGTCCAATGGGTTATTACATTTTGGGCAGAATTACAAACCTTTACACCTGACATTAATATGTCACCAACTCTGAGTTAAATAGGGGTTATTTGGTAACTTAAACTGTCTGCAGCATACAACACTGCCTTTTATAATCATCTAAGAATAGTAAGAGGCTTTCGTGGACACACGCATGCTGTATATTTCAGCTAAATTTTCTCTTCTCTTTGTTGGAATATTCTTGAAGGCCTTTTCCAGTTATTTAATGCAAATGCCCACCAATATTCAGTTAGTCATTAGCTAAGTCTTAGGATCAGGTTCACCCCTTTTCAGGTGTATGCTACCTCACTACATGTACCACCAAGACAACCACATTCCTCCACCATGGTCCACTGTGCCCCTTCCATGCTCTGTTCCTCCTCTCTCACTGGCACCTCAATTTTACAGGCAGACATTAAGTGTTTATTATTGGTTTGGATTTATCTGATGCTTTGTTTTGTTTTTCTATACTCCACACTAAATGACACTATCTAGTTTTTATCTTTCTCCTTCTGACTTAACTTTCTTAGTAGCATAATCACCTCCACTTCCACCCACGTTGATGCCCATAGCAGGAACTCATCTTTTCTATGACTGAATAATGCAGCGTGGTATGAATAGTGCTTCAATGAAAACTAGAGTGCACACATCCCTTCAAATTAGTGTCTCTACATTCATCAGGTATATACCTAGGAGTAGAATTGCTGAGTCATATGGCAGATCCATTTGTAATCTTTTGAGATACTTCCATATGGTATTCCACAGGGCTTGCACTAGTCTGCATCTCCACCAACAGTGGATAAGGGTTCCTTTTTTCCATTTCTTTATCAACACTTGTCATTTCCAGTCTTTTTGATATGGGCCATGCTCATAGGTGTGAGGTGGTATCTCATTGTGGTTTTGATTTACATTGCTCTAATTATAAGTGATGATGAGCATTTTTCCATGTGCCTGTTGGATGTTTGTATGTCCTCTTTGGAGAAGATCTTATTTAAGCTCCTCTGTCCAATTTCTGGCTGAGTTATTTGTTTTCTTTCTGTTGAGTTGTATAAGTTTTTTGTAGATCTTGGATATCAGTCCTTTGTCATATGCATAGTGTGCAAATGTATTCTCCCATTCAGTATGGTGTCTTTTTGCTTCAGTGATAGTTCTTTTAGCTGTGCAGAAGGTTTTTCATTTGAAATGGCCCTGACTGTTTAAAACTGTTTTGTTTCTCTTGCTGTTGGAGAGGAATCCATCACTGAATTATATGTCATGGAGAGTTTTGCCTATGTTTTCTCCTATTTGTGTTATGGTTACATCAAGGTCTTTAATCCATTTTGAGTTAATTTGTGTGCATGGTATGAGACAGTGGTCTGGTTTCACTCTTTTTCACGTGATTGTCCAATTTTCTGAAGACCATTTATTGAAGGGACTTTTGCTTGTTCATTGCATATTGTTGGTTTCTTTTGTATAGATTACTATCCATAGACATGTGGGTTTACTTCTGGGATCTCAATTCTATTCCATTGGTCTTTATATCTGCTTTTGTTCTACTACCATACTATTTTGATCACCACAGCTTTGTAGTATAGGTTCAAGTCTGGCAGTCTGGTACCACCACCCTTCCTCCATTTTGACAGCATTGTTCTGACTATTTCAGGCCTTTTCTGGTTCCATATGAGTTTCAGGAATGTTTTTTTCTGTTTCTTTGAAGAATGCTATTGAAACTTTGATAGAGATTGAGATGAAACTGCATATAGCTTTGGGTAAGGTGCAAATTTAACAATGTTAATTCTTCGTATCCATGAGTAGGGAATATCTTTCCCATTTTTGTGTAGCTTCTGTTTCTTGTGGCAATGGCTCATAATTTTCACTGTATAGTTCCTTAACCTCCTTTGTTAAGTTGAATCCTAGTATTTCATTATTTTTGTGTGTTATAAAATGGGTTTTCTTTATTTCTATCTCTTCTTGCTCATTGCTTGCATATAGGAAGTTACCTGACTTTTGTAAACTGATTTTTTAATTTACCACTTTGATGAACTGATTTTTTCATTTAGCTTATTAGTAGAGTCTTTGGGGTTTTCTATGCATACTACCATGTCCTCTACAAATAATGATAGTTTTAGCTCTTCTTTCCCAATTGAGATCCCTTTTATATCTTTATCTTGCCTAATTTCTCTAGCTAGGACTTCCAATACTATGTTTAATAGCAGTGGTGAATGTAGACATCCTTGTTTTGTAGCAGATCTTAGTGAAAAATCTTTTAGTTTTTCATTGTTGAGAATGATGTTAGCTGTAGCTTTGCTTAGGACATGTCAGTTGAGCTGAAACTTGAATGGTGAGCAGAAGCAAGCCATATGAAATTAGAAATTAAAAGCATTCCAGATAGAGACAACAGCAGCTCAAGATCCTTGCATGTGAGAAAAAAGATTTAAGGATCAGAAAAGGCTACATCCCTGAGGTTCACTGAGCCCATAATTGGATATTTACCTCACATTTACTACATACAAGGTGCTGAACAAAACAAAGATATTTCTTGCTCCCAGACAGAGTCAGTATAATGGACCAGACTTACACTGATCCATAACAGCACAAGTACACTCTAAAACTGTGATAGGTGCTACAGAGGAAATATAAAGAGAGCACTTTGATGTGTTTATAAGGTAGCAAAATGGAGATTTCCAGAAAATTGTCACTTGTGGAGGTCAGAGAAGAGATATGGGTTTAAATCATTAGTACTCAAATACGTGGGTGACTAGTTCAAGTTTTGGTTAAGAAAGGGGCACAAGGCTAAAAGCTATGGAAACCCAATATCGATAATCAGTTATATGAAGAAAAATGTACCAATGTGCCCAAAAAGGAGATCCCAAAGAGTTAGGAGGAGAGTCAGAGAACCAGAAGCTAAGAGAAGTAAGAGTGTCAACAGGAGGAGGTTAATGTTGTTGGGAGCTCAACTAACAAGACATCTGAAAAGTATCTACTGACCTTATGCAACAGAGAAGTCATTGGTAAATCTCAGAGAACTAAGTTTTGGTGGAGTTGTGTGGACAGAAGAGAAACTGGAGTGAATTAAGAAGAAATAGGAGGTAATGAAGTAAAGACATGATTTATAGATACTTATTCCAGGAGCTTGGCTGTAGCAGTATTAGAGAATTAGCAATTAGAACAGCCTTAATTAAAGTCATCCCAACATCATTTGGGAAGTTATTGATTTAAACCTCTTTTCCCTTCTTTTAATTATGTGTTGTTAGATTGCCACCATTATTTTTATTTTCAACCACTATAAAATAAGTGAATTAGACTCAATAAATTTTTAAAGGTTTTGAGTTAGTATTTGAAGCTCACACAACTTAGAAGTAGCAGAGCTGAGGATGAAGGTCATGTCTTCTGATGGCAAGTTCAGTGTGCACCACGCTACCTGCAGTTGTAACCTGCATTCCTAATCTGCCCTTTAAGTAGAAAGAAGCAGACTATCTTCAAAGGGACTGTTCACCCACATCCAATGAAGGTTAACTTTGACTTTGGGGGAAATTTCCCTATTTTGCAGTGATTTCCTGTAGGTAGTACACACTTGAAGCACTTAGCGAAAGACAACTTCTCCAAGCACAGAGCCTCACTAATAGCCCCACACCTGGGTTTTTGTTATCATCAGATACATATGACTTCTTCTTTCAGGATATAAGTAATTATATTTCCCCCCAGAAATTTGCTTTGTTATATAAACACATACACACACACAAATATATGGTTTTAAAATTTATACCAAGAACTTATCCCCAATCACATTTTTGATTGTGTCTGGTGCTCTAAATCCACTACTGAGAAACAATTTATATAATCTCAACACAATATGGCAGAGCTGAATGGATCTTGCTGGCCAATGCTGTCCTTTAAAAATGCCAAATCTTTTTGCCTTTATCCAGAGTAAAAGACACATTACTGTGAACTACTTTTTCAAAATCCCATTTACTGCAAGAGAAGACTACCATGGATTATTATTTTCCATAAAGAATGCCTGGGATTTCCTCTAAGGTAACTTTCTCTCAGTTCTTAGACATTGTATCATTATCATAGAAACTACATTAGCTACAATTAATGAGTCATAATAATTGATATATTATTATTAATGAAGGTCCATAGTTTAAAGTAGGGTTGGTTCTTCATGTTGTCTATTTCTGTGTATGTTTTTTAAAGATTTATTTTATTGATTTTGCATACAAGAGTTGGGGTGTAGGAGATGAGAGGATTCACCAGAGACACAGTAGGGAGCAGAACAGGAGGATGCACTAAAACACACTGCTGAGGGGAGCAGCAGGCGAGACAGGAGAAGTATGCTGCACCATGTGGGTCACCTCCCTGGCCAGGGATCAAATTTGTGCTGTAGTGGCTGCAAACAGCTTCATAGTGCTACGACACAACCCCTTTCACCATCAGGCAGGCCTTCTGTGTGTTTTGACAAATGCATCATGTCATGTGTCGTCACATTCAGACAGAACACTCTCATCCCCAAAATCCTTGCATATCACCTATTCCTCTCCACTTCATTCTTGTAAACCTATTACTAGTATATTAATTATGCCTTCAATTGCAAATGACATCATATACTGTACACCAATTGAATGTGTTGATGCAAAGCTTAATTCTAACACATACACATTTTCATCTATATTTCTTAATGTATTAAAAGTATAACAAAATAAGTTTTCAATATGTAACTAGTCTTTATAAGCATAAACAAAAGGCACACAAAAATTAGATAACATTTTAATCACTAGGATACATAAGACTAATTTCTGAGTGACTCAACAACCCTCAGAAACATGTTTTTACACAAGTCTGTAGACACAATGTAAGTGTTCTCATATTCCTGTCTTACTTTCAAAAGTTAAGTTAGCACATTAGAGTTTAAGTTAGAGTGGCCTCCCTGTTGGCTCGAGGGGTTAAGCACTGCACTATGAAGCATCCACAGCCACTGCAGCATGAGTTCAAATCCCCAGCCAGGAAGGTGACCCACATGGTGCAGCAGACCTCTCCTGCCTCATCTGCGGCTCCCCTCAGCAGTGTATTTCAATCACCTGTTCTGCTCCCCACTCTGTCTCTGATGAATCCTCTCATATCCTCCAGTTCTTCTATGCACAAATTTTTTTTTAAAAAAAAAATTTAAATTAGAATAACTGGAATAAACAATAAATGTATCATAAATCTATAATAAAATTTAAACTGCCAAGTTTACCATCTGTTTTTGACAGGCTGATTTAGAATGAATTGAATTGTGAATTTGTTGAGAGCAGGTGATCTAGGTTTATTCTCTCTTTTTCAAGTTACTGGACTTTTAAGACAAGTAGCACTGCAATTAAATTCCTACCACCAAGCTTTCTGTATTGGGCTCACTTCATAGTAGTATATTTTGCATCTTTGATATAACTTGGGGATCACTGATTTATATGAAATGAAGCAGAAACAGTAAACTTATTAGCAACTTCTTATGAAAATATAGATGTATTTTATGCTTTTCAATGAAAACATTTTTTGCAGTCACTGTTATAAATCCTCCAGTGGCTGAACCATTGTTAATTCAATAACTGCTCTCATACACATGCTGTGCACAGCCAATTTGGATAAAGAAATAAAATGATTCAGAGAATCATCTGTGTAACCTACCTTCAAGTTTTGCTAAATGTATTCTGACAACAGTTAGATAATGTTTTCAATTTGACCAAATATACAGGCAGCTCAATTTAAACTATTTTAACAATTTTAACAATTTGTGCTCAGTAAAATACTTATGCCATGAGGGACAGTGGATATACAATGACAATATATAGTTTAGGATATAGAACTTCCTTTAGGCTTTATGTTTTTTTTTAAATGACAGTAAGAGATGAATATAAAATCATGCCTTAAGGTAGTTTTAGAGTTCCAAAGTATCTACCCTCTTTTTTCCTCCCTTATATTCATAAGTGAAGCATGAATATAGGAATTATCATTTATGAAAATAAGGAGCTGTATCACTTTACTGAGGGGCAGGGAAATGTTTTATTCTAAGGTATACAAAATCCCTTTGGAGTTTCGTGGAGCCAGAGTTTCTGTGTCAAGTTTGATTTTGACTTGTTCCTTTTGTTAAGATTACCTGTAGTTAAGGTCAGCCCAACCACCGTATTGACGTTCTCCTGGTAGCAGTTTTTTCCCCTCTTCTATAATATTATTGAAGTCAAGAATTAAAAAAAGAACGCTTCCTGGGTTCTTCCCGGTGCTGCAGTGTGTTAAGCACCACACTGTGAACGAAAATGCAGACACTGCCACACGAGTTCGTTCCTTGCTGCTGGCCTGGGAAGGGACCCACATGGCGCAGCAGACCTCTCCTGCCTCGCCCGCTGCTCCCCTCAGCAGTGTGTTTCAGCCAGTCTGCCTGTTCTGTTCCCAGCTCTGTCTCTGGTGACTCCTCTCACACCCCTGCACCTCTGGCCTGTACCCCAGGTCTTGTGTGCATAAATAAATAAATCTTTTTTAAAAAATAGGCTTCCCACCAGTGTGCGTGCTTGCTTCTCCTCTCTCAGTCTCTTCCTTCCTCTTATCTACGTACACCAACATGTAACCCTGAAGAATCAGGTATTAAGATTAGCCATCAGAACTTTTTAAAATTACCCATAGATACCCGTCTTAAGTAATATGCAATGGGACTTTCCTGAAAAAAAAAAAAAAAAAAAGTAACATGTTCAAAATAAAAGCATGTGTGCAAACTTCACTACAGTAGAGTGACGCAGGGTTCTCTGTGTGACGTACATCCCATGCCATGGGCTGGACTGCACTGCTTCAGGTCTTTCAATATGAACCTCCCCGCTGTGATTACCCCATATCCGAAACAGTTACGTGTTCATTGGTTTTATGTTTCAGTGGATTTTCTTGAATTTTTACCCACTATGCAATGTGACAGTGATAAAAATTTTAAAGAAAGACATTGGCCCTTCTCTTCAGGAGGGAACAAGCCAGTGAATAAGAAAGACACGTAAGCAAATAAACACTACACAACGTGACACCCTAAGCATCGGCGCTCTCAGTACTAGTGTGACCTTGGGAATCACAACAATCAAGTGTTCAATACAGAGACTAGTCTCATTTGGAGACAAATGGGGTGTTATTATGTTTGCTTTTTTTATATAGAAATTTATTTATTTTTGCATACAAGAACTGGGGTGTAGGCCAGAGGCGTGGTGGGTGAGAGGAGTCACCAGAGACAGAGTAGGGAGTAGAACAGGCAGATCGACTGAAACACACTGCTGAGGGGAGCAGCAGGGAGACAGGAGAGGTCTGCTGCACCGTGTGGGTCTGCTCCCTGGCTGGGGATCGAATTTGTACTGTAATGGCTGTGAATAGCTTGATAGTGCTACGTCATTAACCACTGCACCACCAGGATGGCACGGGGCTGTTCTTTGGGATGAATAACAAGCTGGTACAATTACAGAAGATACAATGATATGTCAAGCAGTCTCTGACAGCTCTTAGAACCTCTTCTTTTGAAACCAATTTTAATAATAATGTCAACCTACATCTCATTATAGGCAATGGTAACTCTGAAGTGATGCAGCTACTTTTGTGTGTGTTCAAACACCACAGGCCATGAATAAACATTAGCGGGATCCCGAGGGTCTTGTCAGGCTGTGAAGTATTTGGCAATAAACCCCCGGTACCTATGAGAAATATGCGGATATTTTATCAATTTTATAGGAGCAGAGAAGGGAGAAAAATTTCACACTGCCTGGAGGTATCTGGTAAGTTCACACAGGATGGGACAGTTCATGAATCAGTTCAACAAATGTTTCCCAAATACCTGCTATGAACAGAACAAAAAGAGCTGGTTACCCGTGAATCGGAGAGGAACAGAAAACAAAGGAGCAAGCAGAAAACAAACACTAAGGCAGCATTCCCAATGTAAACACACCAATAACCATAGGAAATTTAATGGAATCACCTCACAAATTAAAAGGCAAAAATTGTCAGAATTTATAAAAAGGCAGAACACAAGGAGCTGTTTACAAGAGACATGCTTCAAACAGGAAGGTTCAGGAAGGCTGAGGGTATGAGCATGTGTAAAGAAAGGTCGCGCAAACATCAACCCCACGAAGCCTGGCAAGGCTCTGGCAGTATTGGATAGACTTCAAGGCAAATAGCGTTTTCACCCAAGGAAGAAGCAACAGATCAGCATGGCAACAACCTCGCCGTGCTGTGATTTTAAAATCACTACCGCTGTTATTTCCTAAAGCATATTCTGAAGCCCACTTAGCCAGGAAAGAGGTGATATTGGGCACGTAATTTTGGACATTGTTTCCCCTATTCTAACCCAATCCTCTTCAGGCATTCATGGTAAGAATTAGATGTCACCCTGGGCCTCCCTGGTGGTGCAGTGGTTAATGACGTAGCACTCTCAAGCTATTCACAGTTACTGCAGCAGCGGAAGTTTGACCCCCAGCCAGGGAGGGGACCCACATGGCACAGCAGACCTCTCCTGCCTCAGCTGGCCCGCTGCTCCCCTCAGCAGTGTGTTTCAGCCTATCTGCCTGTTCTGCTCCCCACTCTGTCTCTGGTGACCCCTTTCACCTCTCGCGACTCTGGCCTGTAACCTAGTTCTTATATGCATAAATAAATAAATCTTTTACAAAAAGAATTAGATGTCATCCTACTGAACTGTAGATTAAATTTGCACATCATATATCCACAGGGGTTAATACCCAAGATCTGCAAAGAACACAACAATAAACAACCACCTGATTAAAAAAGTTGACAGAAGATATGAATGCACACAAGAAGCTCCCGGAAGGTGGGGGCGGGGGCCAAGGAAGTGAGTAAGTTGGGACAAAGGGGATAATGGTACGGTGAAGAAGAGAATAGGAAGCTGAGTGGTAAACTGAATATTAATTTAGTATAGACGCTGGCTGAGTCTCAACAATGCACACCAGAAACTTCCATGTAAAAATGTAATGCATTTTACTGCAAAAATAGTAATACAATGAGATGTCAGGTGGATTAAAAGGTTCTGAGATATTCTCTAGCCAAGAAAGTGAACCTCTTTCCAAATTTATGTAACTATGAGACATTTTTAGTTATCTTATTTTCACATTACACTTATTTCGTGTTCTCCAGAATAAAAATTAGGGGAGAAATAAGTTTCCGAGAGACATTTCCATAACTTAGAAGAGTGCCTGAAATATTATGAATTTTCAGGGATGAAATGAACAAATGTATTGCCACAAAACAGACAGAAACAACATTTTATAGAATTATCCTTTAGTTTTGTAATGTTAGCACTCATCGACAAGCTAAACGCAAGACAGTATTGTCATATTAAATCTTTGCCCCTCTGAAGGGACGCTGTCTATCTTAACCTAAAATGTCTTTGAAATGTGCCAACAAGTTAACATTATTAAACAAGGAGACTGAAAAATTGCTGTTATCGTTTGAGTCCTTCTGGGAAAGAGTACTCCACGAAAGTCTGGTGTCGAATGCTAATCAGGAGACATGTTAAAAAGGAGACCTCGGAGGTTGAGAGGTCAAGGAAGAAGAGAGCAGAGGATCTAGAACAGGGAGAGAGCAGCTCAGAACCCATCACATCCACCAAAGTTTGTAGCCACGACCTCGCCAGTGTGTGGCCACACTCAAAGCGAGGTATTGGGTGGGAAAGGGGCTAGGCACACGGCCTCTGCACAACAAGAGATTCGATTATAACAATACCCTTTGAAGAAAGGTTGTAAGCCCAGAGAATGTCTAGAAAGAACCTCAACATTGGAGGCAGTGGCAGCTCAGAACAGTGTGATGCTTAACCCCTTGCACCACCAGGGAGGCCCCATAATGTCATGACTTCTATTAACCAAAATAGTAATTCCCTAGCATCATGCATGCCAGCAATCAGCTGGCTGGTTTCTAACCTCAGGTGCCCACCTGCCCCTTTCTCTTTTCATGCTTGTTGCAGTAACTTGGTCACTTCCTCCATGCTGTTTATTCTTCATCTTTTTGTATGTCTTGAATATTGCATGCTTTCTAAAATATTTAAGATGCTATTATTTTGAAAAGGTTAAGTTCGGCAGTCACACTGTTGTTGGTCTTTTGCGGCCTGGTGAGATGATAGAAATGGAGAAGAAGAGTGGATTGTCTGCCACTAGGCAGATCGCCTGGCTCTGCTTTGAACTAGGAAAGCACTGCGTGCTGAGTGCCATGCGCCCAGACAGGACTGGAGGGGTGCCTTACCTAGCTTAGAATTCTCCAGCACCAGAAAGCAGAAGCAATGGCACTTTGTACGCAGCAGATCCTCTCTCTACCTGTCCTCTTGCTAAAGATCATCTCTTGATATTGGCAGAAAGAAAAAGTGTACTTGATTTAAATTCAGCAAGTAGTAATTGGTTAACACCCAATATATACAAGGCTTGGTTACACAGTGGGGTTAAGATAGCAAGAGGATAATTATTAGTTACTAGGTATTAATAAGCATGACCGATATGTATAGAAGAAAATGAACTATCAGTACTGATTCTAACCCCCACAACCACCCTGTGAGGTGCCACTGTATTTCCTATTAAACAGATGAGGCCCAGAGGGGTGAAACAACCTGCCTGGGGTCTGACAGCTGGTAACTGGTAGTAAAAGAACTGCAGCTGAAATCTGACTGGATTGTACTTGGACTATTTGATTCCAAAATGGCGACTTTTAAGGACAATACCACATTACACTTTCTCAAACATAACTGAAAATCCCCAGCTTGACCAGATTGGTGGGAGCCCCTATTCAGAGCACTCAGCTTATTTGGGCAGAAACATCAAAAGCACATTCCCTGCCTCCTGGGATTTCCACTGGCTTATTTCCTCAGGCCTCCCTGACTTTAGACTAGGTATGTGCAATTTTAATGAAGAATATCTTTCTTCATTTCATGTAGTCTGTATACATTTTGTTCATATACCTCCCCCATTCTGTTTAACTGTGAACACATATAGATGTCAATAATTCGGACATGGACATAGATATAGAAATACTTATGAAATATTCATTTTCCACTGAGCTTCTATCATTGGGTTACAGCTACATTTTTTGTCAAAAATAAGTTAGCTGGGTAAGCGCAGGAAGGGCTGGTTTACAGAGGGAAATCACTTGAACAGGGTCAGAAACCCTGATGTTTTGTGCTGGACTACATATTTCACGTCCTCGTGACCTTGGAGACCACCGCCCCTAGTGCTGGCTTCCTTACTAGTAAAATAGGGAAATTAGAATTCCCGCCAAAGCTGCTGTAAGGGCCCATAAGATGACAGACTCTGGAGAATTCTAAGCTGTAAAGTGATGTAGAATGTTGAAACAAGTGGGGAGAGGGGCATATTTAATCACACTCACAGTGAGTTCACGTTCATGTCTCATGGGCTCCCTGGAGACGCACCTCTGGTTCATGTCAGTTGGCAGCAGTAAATCAATACTATTCTTCACCCCTTTGAGTAGGAACAGTGAAATGTCTGCCTGAAGAGAGTCAGAAGTAGGATTAGCATGTAAACACCATGCACTGATGGCGTTTCTCACTAACCTCCACTTACGATTGGTGTATACCCCATGTTCTACATTAATTTCCCCAATATGTAGTTCTATAGTCATATGAACATTTTGAGGTACAATTTATATAAAATACATTATAGACATTTTAAGAGTACACTGTGATGAGATTTGACAAATATACCTGCATAATCACCCCCACAACTGAGATTACAACATCAGCCTCAAATGTTCCCTCCTCAGCCCATGCAGTCAGTTCCCTCTCTCCACCCCTGGCCCAGGCAACCAGCAACTTGCTTTCTGCCACTACAGATTCATTTTGCCTTTTACAATTTCATAGAAATAGTCATACAGAATGCCATGTTTTGTGACTGACTGACACCCTTGGCATAGAATTTGACATTCATTCATACCACTGTATCAGTGGTTTCTTCCTATCACTGTATTCCACCACTTGCATGTGCTATATTTTCTTTATTCTAGACTTTTCGAAAGCCGCAATGCTATTTTATGCTCCCACCAATGAGGCAGGAGAATTCTCATGACACTATATTTTTGGTGATATATAACATTGTTACTATCTTTAACTTTAGTCATTCCAACGTGTGTTTAATGATATTCCGACATGGTTTTTAATGGTGTTTCCAGTGCTAAACTTCTTTTCATATGCTTAGTGGTCATTCACTTACCTTCTTTTATAAAGCAGCTGCTCAAATATTTTTATCTGGTTCTTTTTTTCCTTTTTACTGAGTGATGTTGGTGACAGTGTATATTGGTGAAATTGGTCGTTATAAATATTTTGTCTTTGTTTCATGATAACTCAATTATTGTCTACCCAAAGTAGAATCTGATAGTTTTTTTAAAATTTTATGCTTAGGTATATCAATCATTTTAAGTTGAGTTTTGTGTATATTCAAGAGTTAAGGTACATTTTTCCATACTGATCTCAGCTTGTTTTAGTATCATTTATTGTAAAGATAGTCATTGCCCATCTCACTGTAGTCTGGTTGAAAATCAACTCAGCGTGTGTGTGTGGGCTTACTGTTAACATTTCTATTCTGTTTAT
Source organism: Galemys pyrenaicus (assembly GCA_019455555.1). Classification (NCBI taxonomy): domain Eukaryota; kingdom Metazoa; phylum Chordata; class Mammalia; order Eulipotyphla; family Talpidae; genus Galemys; species Galemys pyrenaicus. The sequence goes on from JAGFMF010011974.1 coordinate 1,740,249, forward strand.
TTAAACATCTTGATGACTGTCGCTTAACAGTAATTATTAAAACCAAGCAGAATGCTTTTCCACTGTGGTCGACCCTTTGAAATGTTTACGCTATTCTAAGTCATTTGAATTTTCAACCAAGTTTCAGCATCAGCTTGTGCACTGCTACTAAACTATTCTGTTGCGGACACTGTATAATCCACGCAAAGTAATGCACAAGTCTCCAGTCTTTTCAGGAACATGTAGGTCATGTGAAGATAAAAACTATCACATCTGCTGCTAAGGATTCCGCAAGAGTTTTTAATGATAATTGGGAGAGTGAGTGTGAAAGAGATTTCTTAAAGGCTGTATGTGTTCACACACATACATGCAAAGATAAGGAGAGTCAGACCCAGAGAGAAAAAGACTCTCAATGATTTCAACGAATACATTTGAATATGTTGCTGAAAGACCAGCCCTGTAGAATTTGCCCCAGTTAATAAAGGGTCCATAACAAATCGAGTGAAATATTGGACATTCAAGATTAGAAACACTTGACAGTGAAGGAAACTGTTAAGCCTTTGGGTTAAATCTGTATTTCTATGTGTGACATTGAATTAAATTTTTCTGTGCTTGAGGAAAAAATCACCTTAACTTGCTTATGAATTCTTCCTGAAGGAACACTAAAATTAAAAGAAACCCTCCGATAGGAATTTAAAACACTGTCTCATATGTTCTGATTTTGTTGACTGGTGTTTCTGAGAGTTTAGGTTTAAGTCTCCATTGTTACGTGTCTTTATTCTCTCTCCTATAAGCCCTCTCCACTGACAAATTAGTCAAAAAAAGTCCAATTTGTATTTTTTATGGTTCAAGTTCTGCCAGGAAATGCCATAATATCCTATTAGCTATTAGTGGTGGTGTGACAAGGGAGATAAAGAGGTTCTGCTCTATGCTTTGAATGCTGGTCTTTTTTATTAAGAATGTGACAGTTCGATAGACTTCTGATATCCAAAAAGCTGCTTCTAGAAATCCCTGCCTGACCCATTATCTCTGATATAGGATATGTGTACAATGTTTTGGTTCTGAGCCAATGACTTAGCAATGTCTCGCAAAGCCAACTGACATTTTCATAACTATCATACTTTTGAAATGTATTCGTGTAAAATTTTAAGTGATACATCTATGCCCTATATATCCTGCTGTTCTTTAGCAGAATTTGTCCTGGAAGAGAGAAGTTGAATCCTACAGAGCAGAAGGAGATCATGGACAACGCTGTTCTTTTGAGGACCAAGACTTGGTAAGTTTCTACTTCATTTTGTGAAACTGGCCATTGTCAAAGCAAAGACACCACAATGTCAGGGGCTTGTGCGCTGCTTGGTGAGGAGCTGGACGGCAAACTGGGAGCAGGGGCAAGACTAGCAGATAACATGAATGTGGTCTTTACCAAACACACACACCTCCATGTGGAAGAATGGTTTTCAAAGAAAATGAGTTGACTTTCAGACACAAGATTTTGGGGCTAATAACTGGAATGGTGGAAGAGGTGACCCTGTGTGATGGTGAGTTAGAATGTCATTAATAACGGACAGTTTATGGGAAAGGAATCAGTTGGACAACGGGGCTTTCATACGGGTCCCGACACTAACTGCGGTCCAGTGACTCAAACTGTCTGAAGCTCAGATTCTGCACCAGGAAACGGGCCTAACTGCCAGAGCTGTATCGTGACAACCCTGCACAATCATCTTGAGTCGTGCAGCACCGAGCACTCTGAGAAGGACATTGTTCCCTCCCTGCCTCAAAGGATTTCTAGCCAAATGTGCGTGTGATGAGCTGAGGCACAAGCTTTCCCAGGTTTGGCAGAAAACTGGCCCAGAGACTCTCTGTGGTCTATTCGAACTCTACAGTTGTGACTATTATAGTTTAGTTTGTATTTGAGTCCCTGTGTCCTCAAACTAGCGTGATATAATAATACAGGGTATATTCCCGTGCAAAATACTCAACTACTCAAGATCTCTAATACACATTAAGTTGGAGGTCTAGAAGGCCACAAACTCAGCTGATTAACAACACTAACATGTGATCCCGTTTTTCTCTGTATATCTATTTTAATAATTTATGCCTGGCTTTGGAGTCCTTTACTTTATGACTTATGAGTTGAGCGTGAATGCCAGACTCCATCTGGGCTCGGCACTTGCAGGCCATTTCCAGCTTCAGGAAGTCATAAAGTATAAAGCACACAAGTATTAGGTCTGCTCAACTGTCCATTTGACTGTTCTGACAGCAGCCAAAAGATTTGGTCTGTGAAGAAAATGCAGGTTGCCCTCGTAAGGTTAGCAAGCGAGCTGGAGTCTCCTTATTCAGCTATTTTGTATCTTACATCAGTGAATTGCTCTAAACCTTCACGGAGTCTTTTTACCTTTTTAGTCTATTAAACATTTTCATGACCGATGGTTCCAGTGCGAAATAGTACTTTCCCTTTTTATCTACAAAAATGGCCTGCTCTCAGACTGAACCTGATGCCGATATTAGATTAATATGTCGATTTGGGTAGAAAAGTCTTCCACCATTTGTTCCCATCTAAACCAGTCATTGTTTTAGAGATGTCTGTTTGACTTTTCCATTTCCAGTTAGCCTACAATTTCCACATTGTCATGCACACAGGCCGTGTGGATTCCTCATGATTTTTTCCCTTTATATAGATTTTACATCGTTATTCCTTTCTGTACAACGTGTGCTTTCTCCTCTCAGGTGTAGTCCCCGTAAAATCCCCACCACTAATTCACCCGCACACCCTCAGCAGTCCCTTGTGCTCTTCCCTCCCAGTTTGGCTCCCTCTCCCTCCCCTGCAGAATGTCTCTGATTTATAGTTGCCTGTTCATTTTGTCTTTGATGTCTTCATGATTTTTGTGAGACTAAGTCTCTCCCTCTTCAGCTTCTGGATCGCTAGGCACTAATCAGCATGTATGTGTCTTCTTTAGCTGCCCCCGTGTCCAATCACTTAACGAGCATCTGGGATGACAGCAGGAATGCTGACAATCCTGTAAGAATGTCAATCGTTAAATTCAGGAGGCCCCACAGAATCCAGTATCTCTCTGGTCCTCTCCCCCACATTTTCTTTTCATCTGCCCTCATGACAGACTCCTGGGAGCCATAGATTATGCCACATATTTACCATTCCTGCTACCCTTTATTTCTTTTTGTGGACAAAACTCACCAAACAAGGCCACTGCACATTTTATGTAAGGGTTAGCATTTTTGTTTTTGGTAACAACAAAGTTGATTCTTCTGACATCTCTAATCTGCTTTCAAGATCATATAGTAGACCTTTCTTTTCTATCATTGTACTTTTCAAATCCATAATTTCCATTGGATCTATTGTGTTGTTTAAATAATTATGAATATTTGAGTATTATAAATAGGCCAGTCACTTTGTTGTGTTAGTTAGCTACTGCTGTGTAACAAAATATCTTAATTTGAAAAAAAAATTTCCTCAGAATTACTGTGGATCATGAATATGGCAAAGTTTCTTTACATCACACCAGCTCCAATCATCTTAAGAGTCCCTGAATACAATCATTGGTAAGGGCATCAGATAACCATGATAAAGAGTAATTAGAAAGTATGAATCTCAGTTTTACTTCCAGGGAAACTTTTGTCCACCTCCATAAAATGGTGGCTGCCACTGAAACTTTTATCATCCCATATCTCTTACATAATTACTTTGGCTCTACAAGGTTTTGTCCAACAGAAATGTATGATCCCCTACTGGTCCACATGGAAAATATATCTTATTCTGGCTCAAAAATAACTTATTTTGAAAAATTCTAACTTTCTTATGGAAATTTAGAGAATTCTTATTTATAGAGGTTTGTATTTAGTGTCTGTTCAGCCCTTTAACGAGATATGTGGCACACTGAATTTTAATATCTATTCAAAGTTTTACCACCCCTAATATCTTTGTAATGCAAATATGATTTTCTAAAATGTGATGGGTATTTTAAATGAGCAACAAATTCCTTTCCTCATAAATTAGATAAAGAAATCTTTTCCTCAATGTTTGTCTAGAAATCATTATAAATGAAAGCACACACATACAAATCAGTCTTTGCCTTTGGATTGAAGGGTTGCATGTATTATCAGGAACTTGGTACCCACCTAGCTAGAAAAATAAGCGTTACTATGTCCTAAATGCAAAAGTACAAATGTAATCATTCATGTGCCTTTCAGATGGTAAAATCACTATCTAAGCTTTATTAAATAGTTATCAGTATACTAATAAATATGACTATACTAGGAGTTCCGGTGTGCCATAAAGGCACACTCAATACATAAAATTTATAGCTCTACTTAGGTCATTTATTTGAGTAATATTTATAGTTAATCTTTGGTAAACCTAACTACCCTAAGCATTTAATTAAGAATTATATTATTTTCTGGCTTAGACTCTAAAAGCCATCAGCGGATGATTTACATTACCTAACTCTCTTAAACCAACTCATCAATTTTTTAGCCTGTTTTCTCTCTCCATGGTTAAGCCTACTGGAAATTCAAAATACAGGCATCTTATGGAGCAATACTCCAAGTAGATAGTAAGATAAACTGTGTTTTCAATGATGATAATGGTTTTTCACTGAGTAATTCATTCATTTATTCAGCAAATATTTATTGAGTGTATAATAGATGCCCAGGAAGTCTCTTAGATTCTGCAGTGCAAAAGTAAACAGAAAAGTGAAAAAGCAAATCCATACCACGAAGGAGCTGAACTCTGGTGGGAGACACAAGTAAGAAATGAATAAATGGATATATAAACAAGCAACAACCAATTATACATACAATGTGATCAATACTATAGAGAGAAATACAGCAAAGAAGTGGGTGAGGCAAGGACGGGAGGATGGAGGGAGTATTTGGTGCTTTAAATTGAAATGCCAGGGAGACTGTCACTGAAAAGATCGTATTAAAACAAAACAGAAGTCTTTGCTAGAGCCAGTCACGTAGATTTCTAGGGTAAGAGCATCTAGTAGAGGAAAAGAGAGTGCAAAGCATGGCTTTATTTTAATTTTCCTTTGCTGTGACCTAGAACGCATCATAGCTCGTTTAATTACATGTCCCTTGATTGTGCTTCACCGATACTGTGGTTTGGTTTTTTTGGTTTTTGTTTTTGTTTTTTATAAATTCCAGGTTTGTGAAAATTCCTCACGGAGCGTCTATTGGCACAATTTTTCCAACGATCTGTGCTCACTGTGTCTTAGTGCCACATTTAATTAAGATCATACTTTTTTCTAGGCGTAATGCTACTGCACACTTAGTAGACTACAGCATAGTGAAATATATGCTATATGTATCAGAAGCCAAAAAATGAATGTCACTCCCTTAATTATGATGTTTGCTTTATTGTGGTAGTCTGGAACTGAACCTGCGATATCACTGAGGAGTGATAGCTTGGTTATAGTTTGCTTATTTATCTTCTTTATTGTTCCTTTCCCCCACTGGAATGAAAATCCCATGTAGACAGAAAATCGAATTTGCTATTTCCTTCTTCAGGGCTGCATTCCTAGCATCTAAAACATGCCTGAAGAGAAGCAAAAACAAATACAAACAAATGGGATTTCATCAAACTAAAAGGCTCCTGCACAGAATGCTATCAGCGAGACAAAAAGACACCTCACTGAATGGGAGAAAATATTTGCACATCATACATACATCTGACAAAGGGCTGATATTCAAAATACAGAAAACTCACTCAGCTCAACATAAAGAAAACAATGAACCCTGTCAAAAAATAGGCAGAAGAGCTAAATACACGCTTCTCCAAAGAAGACATACAGATTCCAAGAGGAGCATAGAAAATGCTCGTCATCGCTTACCATCAGAGAATGTAAATCAAGACCAGAAACATGTGTTGGTGAGAGTGTGGAGAAAGAGACCTCCATAATCTATACTGGCAAGGCTGACTAGTTGTTGCCCCTATGGCAAACTGTATGGAGATTTCTCAAAATACTAAAAATAGACCTACCATATGAGGATATGAGGCTAAGTAAAATAAGTCAGAAAGAAAAGACAAGTACTGGATGGTGACTTATATGCGGAATACAGAGAAACAGAGACTCAGCAAAACCAAACCAATAACAAACCCTTAATATCTGACTGCAAAACGGAGGCAATAAGAAGGGGAGAGTGGCAGAGTAGGAGTAGAGGAGGGAGCAGGCCCAACAGAATGCACTGGGGATTAATTGACTTTTGGTGGTGGGTGTGGCATGAAAACATATATCTGGAGTGGTTTTACCTATAACTCCTAAAATAGATACAATGGCATAAACCAGTATTACGTCAATAATAGAAAAGAAAGCCATGCCTGATATATGATGGGCCCATTAGAAAATACTTGATCACATTTGTTGAATGAATGTATAAATTGCCATTTTGCATACAATACAGTGTGTAATTAGCATCATAACATCTGATATGTTCTGAATAACCACTTCAATTTTTCTCATTTTCTTTTCATGTGTCATCCTCTCCTTGACATTGAATCCATGAAAGACCTTGGAGCTTGTCCTTGAACCCTCTCTTTTCTACTTTGCACTTACTCTCTGGGTGATTCCATTATCTTAAATGCCATGTATGTGTTCTTGACTCACAGTATATATCTCCAGCTCCAAACTGTTCTGCAAACTCCAAATTCATGCATTGACTCAACTACCTGACATTTTCATTTGGATGTGTAACAGACATCTCAAAATTTGGAAGCAAATTGATTTTTCTCAAGTGTACTTTCTTCCAGTAAATAGGACCTTTTCTCAGGCCCCTAAACGTGCATCCCTTTTGACTCCTCTCCCTTTCTTTCCAAATTTGCATCCACAAAAATGGATGAAGCTTACAAAAGAAACAAAAAGAGATAAACTTGCATCCATTCAAATAGCACAAGATTTTGCCTTTAGTTTCAAAACACTCCCCATCTCATCACCTTCCGACATGTCTACCTCCACTGCTGAAGCCCAGCCCACCAACAGCAGCACCCTAAATTACTATAAAAAATATCCTAACTGGTGCCCTAACTTTCATTCCTGACAGTCGAGAGTGCATTCTGATCACAAAAACTGGAGGAAAATCTCTAAAACATAAATAAGAGCATATTTCAATGTGGACAACTCAACACCGGCTTCCATTAGCCTTAAAACACAACCTAAGCTCTACCATGGCCTACAAGGTTTCCTTACCTTGCCCCCTCCCCCCGTGTTTCCATGACAGTCTGGCGATCCTCTTCACAACCTCCAAAACACAAAGTGCATCCACTTAAGAAGACCTTTTGGTTACTTCTACCTGGAATGTGCTTCCGTCAAGAATTTTGATGACTTGTAATTGTTTTGTTTTTAAAGATTTATTTATTTATGCATACAAGAGCTGGGTATAGGCGAGAGGTGTGGGGGTGAGAGGATTCACCAGAGACAGAGTGGGGAGCAGAACAGGCAGATCTACTGAAATCCACTGCTGAGGGGAGCAGCGGGTGAGGCAGGGGAGGTCTGCTGCACCATGTGGGTCCTCTCCCTGGCCGGGGATCGAACTCACACTGCTGTAACACAGATGCTTCACAGTGCAGCACTTAACCTGCTGCGCCACCAGGGACTTGTAATTCTGAAAACTCTCTTCTTAAGTATTAACTGTGCAGACAGGCATTCCCCAAGTACCACATATTACAGCCACCATTTCACCCCTATTTCCAACCCTCAGTCAGTATCTTTTTGTTCTACTTATTTCACTTCATGTCTCTAACATCTGGACTGCATGGTTTATTTATTTACTTGTTTATTGCCTGTCTTCCCCCTTAGTATGTAAGCTGCATGAGGACAGCCATTACTTTGTCTTGTTCATTACTGGAACCCTAGCACCTGAGTCCTTGGTACACACATTCAATTTAATAAACATATGCTGAATAGCTGAATAGCATCTATCCATTTCCATAAGATTCTTGACTCATCTGTGCATAAGACGTCTAATATAAATCAACACTCTTGCAACAGGTCTTGAGCTGGATAGGTACTGAAGACAGAGAGAGAGAAAGCAGCCCTGTCCTGGGCTTACATCCCAGGAGGAGGTAAGCACAGAAGCACATGGTGACATAGATGTCATCCGCTTCCTATAGCCATGTCCTCGACTGACTGTGCACTTTGGAACCAAGAAGTGGGACTACTTTCCCCTGTACGCGTAGGCCACAGAAGTCATAATGTGGCAAGCATTCTAATCCAGGAGGACACAGCACTAGGGGAGGGAAGGGAAGGACTAGTCTGGTTGAAGACATCACGGACATTGAAGGAAAGGTCTCTGAAGGTGTGTATAAGGCTTGGCTAGGGCTGAGCACTTTCCAACGAATGCTCCTAGAGAGAGCAACACTAATCAGAACCTTGTAGAGGTTGATGTGTAAAGGATGCCCAACTCCTGGGCCTGGAGCGCTGGTTCATTGGGCTTGCTATTTGCTTATGTTTGCTATACGTCCCACTTTTGCCTCGAATTTGTGCCTGAAACATGTCCAAAGTCTTGCGTTCCTGCATCAAAACTCTACTGTGAATCACAAGTTCATCATTTTTATATTATGTCCCAGGACCAGAGCTGATTCCTTTTATGCTAAACTTTGCATCCATTTATTGAGCCCTTCATCCATCCATTCATCCTTTATCAGCCTACTATTTAGTTAATGTTACTAGTGCAATCAGATACAGAGAAGCTCAGTGTGGTGAGAACACAAGCACATAGGCAGCTATATACGAGGTCTTGGGAATACCAAGATGAATGAGGCATAGAATTGGTGGACAGAATAGACACTATTCTTATACTCAAGGCATTGACAGTCTAAAGGAGAAAGCAGACTAATACAGAAGCAATTGCAGTTCAGTGTGGTAAGTGCTGATGTGAGTAAACACAGGGTATTGTGGGAGCACAAAGACAGGTCATCTAGCTCAGCCTGGAGTTACAATAGAGGTTTTCAGAAGTGGGATGGCTGAAGTCAGAGGTTAGCCAGGGCGGGAATAAATATTTCAAGAAGTAGAAGAAATGTATAAAGACCTAGAGTTAAGAGAGAATGGCATATTCAGGAAATAAAAGTAGTCCACTGGAAAGAATGCTGACATTTCCTTTGTTATAGACTTGGGGTTTGTCAAAAAATCAAAAACATGGACAAAAGAGTGAGAATTGAAAGTTAACTAGGCAGGCACTGAGAATGGAACTCTACTGCAATAAAAGGAGGCAACAGTTTGTTCGAATATTCAGTTTTGTTTCAATAATTTCTTAGGAACTATTTTCAAATGAGTTCGTATTTTGGGCTTATTAAACATATGAGGTCATACTTTTGTCCTTACCTCAAAGCAAAAGTGTTTAGAGAGGTAGCTCCCATTCAAATCTGAAACTTACACGCAGTGTGAAAGACATTCAATTCTTGTTGGTCATGAGTTTATTCTTCATCAAAATGTTGTGTAATAAAAGCGATTTTGTATCTCCAGATTCATTAGCTGCTGGTAAGCTATTTTAGAGAGGACTCATTGATTCTGTGGGATCGTGCAAGATTGAGCCAGGGATGTGAAGTTTTATCCTGATCCTACCACTGGCTCACTTGAGGCGTATCTCTAGAGCTTCTTTCCACATGAGGTCAAAAGTCTTTTTTTTACAAAAAGAACAAAATTTGGAGGTTCTAGAAGTGACTTCTGTAGATACAGGTATAAATGAAGGAGTAGAAAATTTGTACATTCAAATTACTCATGAGTGAGTAATTCCAGTGACTTAAGGGTAAAAGCTAAATTCTAACCTGGAAAACTAAGCAAGCAATAAAGGAATTTCCAAAAATCAACTAGCCCTAGGAGACACATATACAAAAATCAGACAAACTCACATGTTCAGAGAGCAATTGTCACTGGAATTTCCAATTGTTTGGGGTAATTTTGACACCCAAGGGGTCAAATCATGTTGAAAATTCCCCAGGAGTTGGGTTAGATCTCAAGTCAAGGCCCAGTCTTATAATCACAACAAAGGAGTGAGGATCAAACAAAATTAAATAATGAATCAAAACTGGGATTGAGGAAAGTCAGCAAAGCAAGAGCAGCGATTTGGTAATAACATGGGCATACACTAATATTCTCTAAAGAAATGAGATCAGTTTATCAGTGGGGAAGATTCATAGAGCAAAACAAGAAATCAGCCAGAACAATTGGGCCATCAGTTCCCAAGTCTGCTAATTTCTACATCTGGGATAGTGCATTAGTCTAGATTCTCCAACACATACTTTGGAAAGAGAGTAAGAGAGAACTGGCTGTTTCTGTTGTGTATGTGTGTATATATACACATATACATAAAATCACAAGAAAAAATTTAAGAAATTGGTTCATATAATTGTAGAGTCTTACAAAGTCCAAAATCTGCAGGATAGACTGGGGAACTTGTTCAAATTCAAAGGGAGCCTGCTAGCAGAATTTCCAGAAGTCATTCTTTTTCTCTTAAGTTCTTTGTGACTAATTGGGTAAGGCCCATCCATATTACAGAGGGCAATTTTCTTAAGTCAAATTCTGATTTTTTAAATCTTAAATCTCATCCCAAAAAAATCTTCACAGAAACATCCAGAATGATAGTTAAGCAATTATCCCACTCAAACTGACACATAAAATTAACTCTCATAGACAATGACTTAAACTGTAAATTAACTACGAGCAGAATAAAAATTCGTAAGCACTGAAGAGATTATGCCTGCACAATATCTAACTGAAAAATACAATTAGTCCATATAACCATTTTTTGAAATAGCAACAATCTTATATGAATCTTGACCTTCCCAGATAGTCATGTGTTATATATATCTGTATTTGTGTATTCTCTGTTCTTCTATATCCCTATGCATGTTTTTAGTCTGTCTATTAGGTAATGCTCTGTTTCTGAAGTTAATCAGAAATGCTGTAAGTTTGTGAGGTTATAGGACAGAGGCATTAATAAAAAATAGTTTTCCCAAGCTAACGCTAGGAATTTGAGAAAATGCATGAAGCAAGGAGATTCCTTGTGTGCATGTATGTGTATACACTCTAGTAATTTGGAATACTGATCAACAGGACTGGAAATAACCAGGTTACTATTTTGAAAAGATGAGGGCCTGATTGGCAAATCGATGACATTTGAGAGAGAAAAAATATATAATTTTCTTTACAAAAGACTTATCTACTCCAGGTAGCAAAAAAAAAAAAAAAACAAACACACACACACACACACACACACATTGAATAAAATCACTTTGAATTTGGAAAAAAAAAAAACAGAAAGGAAAACCATTGAGAGTGTGAAGTAGGATACTGATAACAGAAACTGAGACCCTTACTGAATGGGTCAGGAAAGAAAGCCAGTTCTCCATCCCACTTTCTGTTCTTCCTTTCTTCTTTAGTAAGGGAAGCCCTGATTCTTAGCAAAACTAATGGCTGCCCAGAATAAGGCTGCCTTCCTGCCATTCTAGCATCATGGTGACTAGTTCTTGCCACTGTGACTCAAGTGGAAACATCTTGAACGCAGCTATATGTAGGCTAGTAAATGTCAAGACAGCCAGCGCCCTCAGCTGCTCCCTGCACCCATGATTTGGTGAAGCTACAAACAGCAGTGGCCTTTGATCTCAGGAGAGTTCTCATGTGAGCCCATCAATTTTTGTCTTTTTCACAAGTCTGTTATTTGTGTCGTTCTATTAAAACTAATTTGAACTGAAAGAAGCGAAGATGCCACTTAAGGCTTCAGCCAGGCAGTGTATAACAAGTTTGCGGATAAATATTAAATTCCAAGGCTGTGTGTCTACTGGGCTCATATTGCCAAGGACACTACTTCAATGACTATCTAGCTACTGTATAAACACAGTGACACTGATTATATCAAAATTAAATGAAAATGTTTTCAGGATCAGTACCAATGTTGGGTTTCTCCTGAGGTCAAATTAATTGTATTATTTCAAATACAAAAAATTCAATTTTATAACTTCCTAAGTTGTTAGTACTACACGTTTATAAATTTATCTCAGCAGCTTAGAATTCATCATTGTAAATTTATGTAATAGTCCCAAACCTCAACTTTATGAGTTGAACTAGCTCTACTTGCTGATAAATTTATTTCCAATATTTCTATTATACTAAAAATAGAGACTTGAATACTATATTAAGGTATCTTGTCTATTTCATTTTCTTTCATTTTAACATGTGAATTGAATAGCAGACAGCTCATACTTGGCAAGTGGTGGGATCTGGGAAAATCAAAGATGATGTCCCACCCCTAAATGTCACCCCCAGCAGTCAAAAGGATGAGAGGCCCTCAGTGACCTGCACAAACGTCTGAGTAGAAGGAGTGTTTGCACAGTGGTTCAGAGTGCACTTAAAGAAGTGCTGCTGCCTTGCTGAGGCAACACAACTTTGCCAGGAGAAAGGTAATGTTTGCTCCAGGCCTTAATGGATGCATTTCCTCAGCTGGAAACCTTTTGAAACACTTGTGCCCCAGATAGGAACCATTGTATCCCCGTATGGACTTGACTGGGAAAGTGGTTTGGCAAAGGACCAGGAGGCCAACATTCATTGCCATTTCAAAAAATGATTATATGGGCTGACTGTATTTTTCAATGACACGCTTTCAGGTGGGAACTTCTGTTTTAATTATTATTAGTATTATGCCAACACTTTTTTAAAAAGATGTAGTTATTTATGCATCTAAGAGCTGGGGTAGAGGCCAGGGGTGTGGGGCGGGGGGGTGAGAGGAGTCACCGGAGACAGAGTGGGGAGCAGAACAGGCAGACTGACTGAAACACACTGCTGAGGGGAGCAGCGGGCCAGCTGAGGCAGGAGAGGTCTGCTGTGCCATGTGAGTCCCCTCCCTGACTGGGGCTCAAACTTGTGCTGCAGTGAGTGCAGATGCTTCATAGTGTGGTGCTTAATCCCTTGGGCTACCAGGGAGGCCCTTATGCCAGCTCTTTACACTGTCCTGTATGTCTGCCCGATTTGCTCACTGTCTGGCTGGGAGACCTGAGCCTAGGTCCAGATTTCCCTCTCATTCTGGCCATTACAAGATGGCTTTCTTTCTGAGGACCTTTGCAATTGTTTTTTTCAAATGATCCTCTTCCCACAAAATTTCTCATAATTATCCTTCCTTTGCCTTAGCTCCTTACTTTGTCAAAATTTTGACTACAATTCAAGGTGAGGGCAAAAAATTACAAGTCCCTGATCTTGGGAAAATGCAAGAACATAGCAAAATCCTGAGATTGGTGTCCTTCTCTCACCTCTCACTTTTATAAATGAGAAAGCTAGAAGCTTGGTGATGTGTGTGGGAGGATTTCTTAGTCTATCACCTTGCAGTGCTTATTACTATCTATTTCTATAACTCTAACCATACAAAAACCTTTTCCTTCATATCATTTATCACCCCAACATTACTGCTCATATTTATATCATCTGAAATGTGACGTGCAGATTGCAATCACTTCTCAAAAGTACAGAATAAATCTCCAGAAATGGTCTCTGAAGAAATATAGGCATTGCACTTACAAGACAAAGTTGTCAAAATAACTGACTTAAATATGTGGCAATACCTAAAGGAAAAATATACACAAAACTAAAAGAAATTGAGGAAATGATATATAAACAAAATACTAACAGTTACAACAAAGAATTCTAAAGAGCTGAAAATTATAGTAACTAAATAGAAAACTCCACTAGAGGGGTTCATGTGCAGACTCAAACAAGTAAATGAAAGAATCAGTCAACCTGAAGATGCATCATTTGAAATGATACAACTCAGGAGGAAGAAGAAAAATGAACGGAGCCAAACGGATTTACACAATGTCTCAAACAGAACACTGAGAAAGGGCAGCAAGATTATTGTAAAGAAATAATGACTGAACATTTCCCAAATATAAGGAAGGACAAAGATCTACAAATATAAGAAGCTTAATGAACTCAAAATTGAGCTCAATGAATTCAAATCCAAAAAAATTCCAAGACACATTATAATTAAACTCTGAAATTCAGATACAAATAGAGAATTACGAAAGCAGTAAGAGAGGGCAACTTATCCTACACAAAACACCCTAATACAACTGCCAGTGGATTTCTCAGCAGAAGCTTTGCAAACCAAAATGCAGTGAGATGATATACGCGAAAAGAAAACAACCTTGTCAATAGAAAATTCTGCAATCAGAAACACCACTCTGAAAATGAGGATAAAATAAGGCCTTCCCCTGAAAACAAAATCTGAGGAAATTCATTACCACTATATCTGCCCCATATGAAACTCTAAAGGAGTCCTTCACGTTGAAGTAAGACAATGTTATCAGAGAATTCAAAGCCATATGAAAAGGAAGGACAAAAAACACATGATTATATCTATTGATACAGAGAAGGCATTTGACAAAGTGCAACATCCATTCATGATGAAGACCCTTGAAACCCTTGGGATAGAAGGACCATACCTCAATATGATAAAAGCTATAT
>JAGFMF010011974.1:1756253-1768588 GCA_019455555.1 Galemys pyrenaicus
CACAAGGGACTGAGGTGATGGTGCACGGGTGAAATGGTGGTGGGAACCCACTGGGGAAAACAAACGATGTCAAATGCAATTAAATACAATAAAAAAAAGAAAATATAAATTCCTGGTAAAAGTAAATATACAGATTCAATAAGCAAAATTTGTAGTAATTTGGGGCTTTAAGTCCACTTACTATTTTCTTCATGATTTAAGAGTGAAGTACATAAAGATAACTACAAAGCTATGTTAATGGGCACATAATACGGGAGGTATTAGAAACGTCCAAAAGATAGGCGGGGACAGTCTTTATATGCAACTGAAGTTAAGACAGTATCAGTTTAAGATAGAGTGTCATAACTTTGGGAGGTTATATACGATTTCCATGGTAACCAAAAAGAAAATATCTGTAGAATAGACACTAGAATGAAAAAGAAATCAAAATGTGTCACAACAACAAAATTATCAGTTGAATACAAAGAAGGCAATAATGGGAGAAATGAGTGGAACAGCTAGAAGACATATAGAAAACAAATCACAAGACAGAAAAGCTAACTGTTTTTCTACCAGTTTTCTTTTTAAATATGAATGGGTTAAAGCCCAAACACCTAGACTGGTCGACTAAATTAAATTTAAAAAAAAATGTCTATCCATAAACTACTTAAAAAGACATACTTTAGATTTAAGGGTACAGACAGTATGAAACTGAAAGGATGGAGATTCCATGTCAATGTTAGCCAAAGAAGCGTAGGTATTCTATTAATAGACAATACAGATGCAGGTTCATACCATTACAAAAGAAGGACCTTACATACCAATGAAAGTGTCGATTCTCCACAAAAAATGCAACAATTATAAACATTTCTTTACCAATATCAGGATATATTTCTTTATATACTTCACCAAAGTATATAAGGGAAATTCTGACTGGATTGAATGGAGAAATAGAGAGTCCTAGAATAATAACAGATTTAATGACCACTTTCAATAATTTGTAGAAAATGAGATGGAAGATCAATAAGGAAACAGAGGACAAGTTGGAGTTAAAGACACTAATAGATCACTCTACTCAAGACAAGCAGAACACACATTTTTCTCAAGAACTCATGGATTCTGGATGCCTTGGTGGTGGGAATGATAACATCAATTTTTAGAGGTATAAACCTTTATCTCTAAATCATACAGTGTTTTTACCACAATAAAAAAGAGAAAAAATAATAATTATTACATGTTTTTTACAAAAGAAATAGAGAAACTGGTTTTTGGATAAGTGTCCATATATCCAATTTACAAATTGAGGGGATTTAGAAATGCTATATGTTTGTACTTTGCCATAAGACCAGATGAAAGTTGTACCAAAAAGTGAAAAAATGTATTTGATTACAAATGCTTTTATGACCCTCTGATTTCATTTTAATATTTTAAATGTATTTTGAAGTTTTATTAGGATGTTAATAAAATATAAATTGCTTTTACTAAAAGTTTTGCTATATTTACTGTTTTACTATATCTATATGTCATCAATACTTTAGCCCATTGCAGTCGTTCCCAACTTCCTCTGTAATGTTTTTGGCATTTACACATACATTGCATTTCTTTCTACATGCGAGAGGCCCAACCCTATGATATATGTGTATTATGTTATGCAATGGTTTTGAAATCAGGAGGAGAAAAGTATTGTCTATTATAATTACCATATTATCTTTTCCAGCATGCTTTGTTCATAGGGATTTGAATTGCTGTCTTGGATCATTTGCTTTCAAACTGAAGAGTAATAATCAAGGAAATTCACAATGTTAACAATATCGAATCTATCAAAGGATACAATTCACCTGTTTGGGGTTTCTTTTTGTAGTGCTTTTAAAGTCTCCAAAACCAGCATCCATCACACAGAAATGAATAGGCAAATAGATTATAGCAAAGATTACCTAAATTTCTATGTCTTGTACTAAATAAAATGCTGCTGAGAAACCTACTTACTGTACGATGAGTAACAACTTGCTGTTCTCCATTCCATTAACAATTAATTTTCTCCACTCCTTCCTCTCACTGTCACTATTCTTCAAGACTGAGCAACACTAATTCTTGCATGCTGCATCCTTCACTTTAACCTTCCTGGGAGTCAGAAGTAGAAATTGGAAAATGTCACATCAGTGATTCTTGACCCAAGAGAACTCCCCAGCCATTTCATTACACAATGCATTAGGTACAGCACAATACTGTTGAGCATAAAAGAACTTTTACCAGCCAAAATGAGTTCATAATGAATTAGTTAATAACTCCCATTGTGGGAGGAGGCTGTGGATGCCCGCAGAGCATCCTTTGTCCTTGGCACTCATTTCTCCTCTTCTATCGCATCAGGCATGTCATCACCCTTCCCACATTGTTCGCAGCCAAATTAGTTCGCTCTACGTAGCAGTCACTAGCTGGTGCCCCAGTGCTCATGGTGTCTTCTTCACATCATGTGTTAGAGTTAACTGGCTCTCAAAACCTGTTTTGCCCTGCAATGCTGCCCTTCAGTTTGCTGTAGCTTCATGTTAACAGCATCAGCCTTTGCACAGATTAGTAACTGCAGCTAACATTGACTCTTACCTTATGAAACCGAATCCTGATTCTAACACATGGTAGGTACTGTTACTATGTCATTTTCACATCAGGAAATAAGATTTGTGTAGGTTAAATCCCTTCTCCAGTGCAGAAAGCCATCGAGTGACTAAGTAGGAATTTGAAGACACAGCTCCACAATCTCAGCGTTTCATTGTCTTAATGGTGAACACCTAATTTTAACGTTCTCATCTGCTCCAGTGCTTAGGTCTTAAAGTTCCAGCCCAGTTTGCAATCCTTTGCTTTCCACGACCTTGATCTTCCCATTCATTTATGACTGGCATGCAGAAGAAGAATCTGGGTCAAAGACAAGAATGTGCAGTATCTCTAAGAGGAAGTGGAATTTAGAAGGATTTTCTCCAATGGTGATCTGTATATATTTCCAAGCCTAGGAAAGGACAGGGTGAGAGAGAGTGAAGATACAAGAGAGGGAAAAATTGATGGAACATGCTAATTCTTCACAGTTACAATGCTGCAGTTGTGGTAACAACTAGATAGCCCATGATAGACCCATTCCAACACAGAAGCAGCTGCAGGCCCATTAGCGTGGCATTTTGATGAAACAAGTTTATAAGAAAAAGTATATAAAGCCAACTATTTAAAGATGGCTTCTCTGAAATGATGCCAACATTAACTTAATAGCAATTTGAAATGGCAAAAAAGTGAACGATTTTAAGGATTTTTTAAAACTATTATTGTAGTCACCATAATACATTGCTTTGCCAAAAATATTCTTGAAACTGAGCAATTTAAGAAGCTATTTTGGAAACTAATTGCGAAGATTTTCCATTAAAACAGTTTCGTTTTCTTTTTTTTTTTTTTTTTCATTAAAATCCCAAATAAATACTTAGCCATGCATAGAATATTATTTATCACAAGACACATCTCACAGTACAATAAGACCTTAGATAGGAGTTTGGAACAGAGAATGAATTTAATTCCATCATTGAGGATTCTTTCATTTCTTTAAAATACGATCTGAAATTGTATTTATTTTGTGAATGTTCAACTGATAGCCCCAAAGCTGTCCCTTCTGTGGGCCAACAGATCGGAGGTTTTGCTCTGGCCTTTCCCATCAGTCCAGTAGCTGGTTAATTTCTTAACCTCCTTTTAATCTTTTTAATGAATAAAATCCAGAGACCATTTATGTCATCCAGCGTGCCAAGAGCTGGCATCAGAAACTCGCCTTACCCGCATCCACCGCTGCCTCCTCTTCATCCCCAAGCAGCCAGCGGCTCACAGGTATGCTCTCATGAACGTGGGTGGCCCTGGGCACTCAAGGAGTGGAACCTCTGGGCACAACGAAAGATAAAAAGTAGCTTTAGGTTCTCTCTCAGGAAAAACGGAGGATATATACATAATTATAGGATTTTGCACAGTTTTCAAAGTGGAAAAGTGGCTGAGCGGTTGATCCACGGTTCTTCAAGGAGTCACAAATGTTTACTGTAGAAGGTTCTCCTGCTTCTGTCCCCATTTAACAGTACAGCAGGGAAAGCAGAGAGAATCGAAGGAAGGTAATTATGAAAGGAACAGTAATGTATCCTCTACAACTGGTGCGGATGAGGCCCCAGATTGAAGCGGCTACCAATGCCCTGCAAAAGGAAGGACAATGACTGAACCCATGAGACCGCATCCAGAAAGGTCGAGATTCTAGGGGAAAGGAGAAAACCAACAGCTTCTTCTAGCAGTCACGGTGCTTTAGGCTGGACGGGGTGGTAAGGGGGTTCTCACTCGAACTCGCTTAAATTATAAGGAAACCATTTATGTTATTAAATGAAACGTGGCACAGAATTAGGGTAAGTTCCAGTAATAGTCTGAGCATAAGCTCAGTTGAGACCATCAAGGACCCTGGTCTTATCTGTTCCTTTATTCTTCCTCTGAATCCCTAAATCTGTTTACCTTGATGTTCACAAGACAGCTGACAGTGGAATGAAGGCTGCAAATTTTATAGTTTACATCTGGGAGAATAAGATCCTTCCCTTACACACCACACCAACCTTTTTATTCAGTTTGCTGGGGTAATTAACATCACATGTCCATTTCTGCCCAGTGTTGGCAGAGAAGAGAATACCCTCTGCTGATTGCCTTAAAATAATCAGGATAGTCTTATCAAATTTGGGGTGGGGTAAATACCAGAAGAAATTTGGGGTGAATGGATTGGAGAAGCAACAACATCTATTACAATTTCAGGTGAGAAAA
This sequence comes from Galemys pyrenaicus, assembly GCA_019455555.1. NCBI lineage: Eukaryota > Metazoa > Chordata > Mammalia > Eulipotyphla > Talpidae > Galemys > Galemys pyrenaicus. The sequence continues at coordinate 1,761,042 of JAGFMF010011974.1, forward strand.
AAAGAGCTAACTAAAGGATGAGGTATTTGAATGGTGTTGGTTTTCTCCATAGCAACAGTGCAAAATAAAACAACCTAGGTGCTTACAAGATGGTTAAGGGAAATAAATTCTCATGCAAAACCCCATTCCTATTCTATTTGGACTGAAAAAAATATGATACAATAAATAATATTTTTTTCAATATTTGAAATTGGAAACCTCCTAGGTTTGATGTTCAGCATTTTACTTAAGAATGTACTTTACCAAAGTAAAGGATACACCAAGAGTGAGGAGGAAGTGAGACCCAAGAAACAGTTTATTCACACTGAAAAGACACAAGAAATCTCCAAGAAGGCAATTGTATAGTAATCCTACAAAATAGTCCAAATTAAAAGAGACTATAGGAAGGAAAAATTCAGAAAAATAAAAGGGGTATATTTTCTAGATTAAATTCTGTGAATGTAGAATCCGGATATGTAAGTTGTATAACAAGTAGTGAAAAAGCACATGGACAACTAAGAAAAATTAAAGACAGAAATTCTCACCACCAGAAAAAATGGAAAGCTGGATAAAAGGAAAGATTTTCATAGTACACTCAACTGGTTCTGTGGTGAATAAATTTGGTGGAATGATGATAATTAAATAATAAATAGATATTACCAGTGTCTCCGGGGGATCCAATAAACAGCCCTTTCCTTTCTCCCTACCTGGAGTGTGAACAAGTTGAGAAATAAAGAGCAGCAGGTTGGAGGTGAGAACAGTATGACTATTACTTACGGAAGTGGAGGATACGGCCTAGCCTCAGAGCAACATGGGCAGCCCGTCCTGGGTCAGAAGAAAGGCAGATCTGAGGAGAACAAGCTCCTTTACTTTTCTGAGTTTCGCTGTCCAATCAGTCACTTCACTCTCCTGGAAACAAAGGCCAAGAGCAGCCCTAGTGCATTCCACCTAGTTACAAAGAAACAAGAGAAGAAGAAAAGAAACCACGCATGAAGATTAGAGGCACTCAAGGAAGCGAGTTTTATCTTTCGTAGTGTAAGACAGTAGAAAGTGTACATGCACATTTGTCAGAACTGTGAAGATGAGGACACAAGAAAAAAATGGCAAAATGAGCCATAGTTGGGTTGCTGCGTGGAATTTTACACTGGGACATAGTGGGATAGAAAACTGATACCGGGGGCCTCTCTGGTGGCGCAGCAGGTTGAGCGCCTCACTGTGAAGCATCTGCAGGCACTGGAGCGTGAATTTGATCCCCGGCCAGAGAGGGGACCCACAGGGCACAGCAGACCTCTCCTGCCTCGCCCTCTGCTCCCCTGAGCAGTGTGTTTCAGCCCATCTGCCTGTTCTGCTCCCCACTCTGTCTCCGGTGAGTCCTCTCACCCCCGCCACAACTCTGGCCTGTACCCAAACTCTTATATGCATAATTAAATAAGTTGTTTTTATAAAAAGAAAACTGACACTGTTTGTTATATTCTGGTACTATCTGATAACTTAAAACATACTTATGCATTACTTTGGTAGCACAGTAAAGCTTCTATATTTAAAAATCTCTCAAGAGCAGGAAGTTAGTATATGACAATACTGTACAGCACACACTTATTTCAAACTTTGAAAGATAAAATTTAACTATTGTTTTGAGAATGTGCAGCATGATGAATTCAGGGTTATTGTTAACTAGAATAGTACCCTGCAATGCTTTCATTATCACCTAAATCTAAAATTATGTATTTAACACACACTCTAATTTCTTCAGGAATATCCATCTACCTTTCCATACCACACAACCAACAGGCTTTATTTTTAAACACTTTGTTTTGGAAACTACCAAACATACTGGAGTGAAAATAGTTTAATAAAACCCCATAAATCATTCTCAGCTTCATGATCATCTTGTTCCATGTGTGCCCCGACACCAGATTGTTTTGAGAAAAATATCTTGTATAAGTTGAAACCAGTATTTTATGAAGTCCATTATACACAGGGCTGATTCCTTAAATCTGATTATTATATACGTATGTCTATATAAAATTATAAAATCGCACCTTCAGAAACACCATACAACAAAAATTTCTTGACTTTACACTATGCCAAACGGAATCTATTTGGTCAAATCATTAAATGAAAATGCCAATACCAGTGACAGACATTAGTGAGGTATGGTTTTTGCTTATTTTATTGTCTTTTTCTTTTTACACTCTGCGAGTGTGAATATGCATGTCTGATTCTGCGTAGCTGAGAGCTGCGCCAGGAGAGCAGCCAGTGACTACTGACGGCGTCTCTCCTATGGGAAGGGAGGGCTGAGGTTCACAGGCTAGGCCAGGCCTCGAAGAGAGAGCCGGATACCACATAGCTGTCCTTATTGACAGCCTTCCATCTGAGACTCCAATTTGAGAAGCAAAGACACGGTGTTTCTTGAGTTCATCTTGATGCCTGACACAGCTGATTGATTCAGCTACTGCAACTGGTATTGATTGTAAAATGCTCCCAAATCTCATTAATGTTGATCTAACTGATTTCTGTATCTGCAAAATTAAAACTGTGAGATGTGGGCCAGAAGAAGGCAACTGGCAGTGCTTGATTATGAACAGTTATCAGGAGTCACCCAGCAGCCGGGACTCTTCAGTCTTGCTGTTTGTGGCAATTTCTACAAGTCATGTCAAATCCCTTCCTGCTCCCATCCTGAGCTTCAGCAGAGACGAACGACAGAGAGAGGGAAACAGAGGGGTAAGTATGACTGATATAAAGCACAATTACCTTTGCTGAGAACTATATACATTTCCCTGCCAGAAAAATAATGGGAGGTCTAAAAAATAGCAAAAGTTCCGTTACAGAAATTCATGACAAATTTAATAAAACATAAGAAAACATACAATTACTACATATATTTTATACTTGAAAATGCTTATAGAGAAGTACATTCAAAGAAACTTGCCCTTGATTAACTGCAGCCCTCTTTTTCTTTCCAAGCTTTTATAAATAATCTGGTCCATGAAGGCACAAGATGGCAATGTAAAATATACACAGGTCTACAGATGTGTGAAAGGTAAACCACACGTGTATAACGTGTATATGTATAATTTATTATCTATGTATGTATGCCAATCACATAAATATTATTATATATAGATAGTTTTAGTCTCCACCATGTAATCATCTTCACCATGAGGTAAAAAGAAAGTCCCAAACTGAAAATCCATCGCCTCTATTGCAGGCATTGTTTTCATCCAATTTACTTGAAGAAACATTTGATGCTATTTGCTTTTTCCAGCTATAAAATCTTCACTGAGTCAAAGGTGAGACATCACCTAAAGTGTTCTTTTCTTAATATCCTACCTTATCCATTCATTAAATACTTAGCGATATCTACTATATACAAGGCACAGTTGTAGGCACAGTGAAGTGTTCTGTACACTTTACTAGTCTTTTGAGAGTGGAACAGTTCTTCTTATCCTCACTCTACAAGTAAAAATCAACCACCGCCACCCGAGGAACAGAGAGGACAATTTTCTTCCCAAGGTCAAAGTGGTAGCTTACCGACTCCCACGGAACGTGTAGCTATACACATGGAAAAGTCCTCTCTTAAAGACATCTGAAATTGAGCTGAACAGCCACTTTACAATAAAGGACAAAAGGACCCTCAAAAAACAGGTAGAAGAGGCAGAGATCTGGCCTGGCCAAGAAACCCCAACTCAGTCATGATGACTGACCCACAAATATGAGCTTCCCCCGAGGGGTGAAGGGCTCATGCCACATTAGGCACACAACCGTTGGGACCTGCAGTAGAGAGACCGTCCCACCGAAACCTCTAGGCTCAAAAACCAAAAGACCATGTGACCAGGAGGACCAAGAGGACGCGGAAAATGGGGTCTGCTCTTAAAGGGCACGACACGGCCCACTCACCCCCCGACCCAGCACAAACGTAGCAACTGGAAAACTACTAAAGTCACACATGCAGGAGGTTCCTGAGCTGATCTTTGAGTCTGCAAGGGCCTGGTGGAAATTCTTTGGGGATAGAACCCTAATTCTCAGTGGGATACCTCACATCCCTACGACTGGAGGCAGCGGTGTTTATGGCTGCCACGCCACAGGACCACACACACTGGCATGCTTTAAAAGTGGATACCTGAGGGTCTGGCCCCAAATCAGACAGAAACTAGGTGCTCAATGCTCCCCTTGGAACACTGACAGGACTTGGCATATTCTTAACAACTGAGACCCATGCAAGATAAACAAAACAACAAAAGGAATAAACAAGGCTGCCTAGGCAACCACAAAGTTTGAGAGACAACTGAAAAATAGGGCAAAGTTGAAGGATGAGTTTCAACTCCTACACAAGGCTGCTCCTTCAGGCCTGGGAGAGGCAGCTATTGCATCTAACATGTAGGAAAAACACAACAGTAAAGCAAAATGTAGAGGAATATGTTTCCAATGAAGAAACAAGATAAAACTTTAGAAAAAAATCCCAGAAAACGGAGGTAAGCAATCCACCAGATAAAAAATTCAAAGTAATGGTATGAAGATGCTCATGGAACTCCAGAGAGGAATGAATAAACAGAGAACTTCAACCAAACGAGAGACCTTCAAACTTATCAGTAAGCGCACATTGTCCCATGTGTAAGACTGTAAGACAAAGAAGGGTACCACATATTAATCAAAGAGGATATAAAGTTGTTAATATTTATACACCAAACATAGGAGTACCTAAATAATACTCGCAAATACGAATAAACATAATGGAAGAAATGAATAGCAATACAGTAATTTTAGGCCATGTGGGAAACATCTGCCTTTAACAACACATCAGACCAGATGGACTTAACAGATGATACAGAACATTTCACCCCAAAGTGGTAGAAGATTCTTCTCACGTGCACATGCAACATTGTCCAGAATAGCCTATACTTTAGGCCACAAAACAATTTTGCATTCAAGAAATTTGAGATCTATCAAGCACCACATACACAATGGAATTAAACTAGAACTCAATTAGAAGAAACTGGGGGGAAAAAGTGGGAGAAAATAGCGGCACTTTTCACTCATATCTTTTAAGGTTGTTTTGGTTTTTTTTTTTTCTTCATTGCAAGTGAAGAATTAAGTGGCCTAGTCTGGCTGATGTTATTCTGGATCTAGTGATGCCTTACGTAGGTGGTCCTGAAATACTTAAAACCATGCATGTCTCAGAAGAGCACACAACAGTATTTGCTTTGGGTTTTTTTCTAAATTTGACAATAGATGAATTCACTGAAAAGAAAACATTTACCCGGATCCTCGATGTTGACTTATTTTAACGGTCAGTTAAATATGCACGACCATAAAGCTTGTACACACCAATAAAATGGAAACATTACCAAATCTAATAAAAGCATACAAAGCAAACATAGCAAACAAATTCAAATTGCCATTGTTAATTTTATAGGAAGGATGTTTTCCAACAAGTAAATCACTCCTCACGATGGGACCTATTCACGGCTCCTGCTATGTAGGTTCTTCTGAGCTTTCAACATGCCTAAACCACTGTCTTGTGGAAACTCAATATTTCACTACTTTTCTCCATTCAAACTGTGAAATTTTCATTTAGACTGTGTGACATAATAATTTGGCTTTCATCAGCTTCAAACACGTTCTTTGAATATTCAATCTACCTTGCACTTGCCGGTAGCCCACAATTAAAATATCATGCAGTTAATAAAATTGCTCCCTCTTCTCCACCTGGCACATCCTTCATAGATTAATTTAACATAATCCCCACCAAAACACCAGCAGTATTCTTCCAAACAAATCAAACAGAAAAGGCTCAAACAGTGAAAGCTATCCTAAGAATAAAGGAAACAAGTCAGAAAGACAAATATTGGACATTTACATAGTAGATGATTTGACAAAGCACAGGACTTGCAAAACCAACATGAGAAGGAGGGGGATGTAGGTAGTGTCAAAGGACCATAAGGGACAAAGGGAGTCTGAGTCTATATGTATATATATGTTGTAAAGATTTATTTATGCATATAAGAACTGGGGTACAGGCCAGAGTCGCGGGACGTGAGAGGAGTCACCAGGACTAAAGTTAGAAATTGAAATTCTCATTTGGCCAAAGCCTCCTTCTACTCCTATGTCTACACCTGGTTCATCTATATCTCACCCTAGCTCTAGGAGGCAGGTCGTTTCTGCTTTTGAAGACACTAGACATAAAATACAGCCACAGGCTACTTCCACACTTTCATGCCATGGGTTCATGCATATAAGGGGATTCAATTTTAGAATAAATTCAAAACTTGCATGCATATGCTCAGATAGTAATACTTGGCCAAATCAGTTGTGAGTAGGGGCATAACTCCTGTGTGGAATTACCTGAAGTTTCCCCTTGGAACGATGATGGGGTTTCTAATAGTGGGGGATTGTTGGGACTTGGAAAGAAAGCTAACATGCATGGAATGCAACATGCAACTTTTGTGCAGTCTGCTTACTGAGGTGTCATGGCTAACCATGGCATCTGATGGTTGTGACATCTGAGAGGAAGTGGCCAAGCAGGCTATAGTACCAGTGTCTATCAAATGGGGTGCTGGCCTTGGGAATTTATATTCATTTAGCTCCGAATAGTCCCAACACTGCTGTGAAGTCGGTGTCCTGCCAATTTTACAAGGGAAGAAATGAGACTCAAATTAAGTCTTTACCAGTTTCAAGTCAATCTGTCTGTCTGATGCCAATGCCTTTATATTTTGCTACTTAGAAGGCATCAAGGCAAGGTGACATTCAGAGAGGTATTGGTACCAGCAAATCCATCCAGAAAGTCCAAGTGGGTGAGAGAACCAAGAGTGATGATTGAGGATGACTGAGGAGGCCAACAGGATTGAACTTCAGCTCTGTGTTTCAAAATCTGCATCTTCTTGCAGGCCTTTCAGCTAAAGCTTATGAAGGAAGGAAGCATTATGCACTCAAGGGCTAGGCTGGCTGTCAGGTATGACAGTAATGCTAGTTAAAGGCAGTGTTGTGAACACTGTTATCAGCCAGATGTAAGCAGATTCCTATTCTAAGTCAAACAAAGCCTGTTCCGAGAAGGCAACTGTAGAGTAAGGCTAGATAATTGTAGAATCTTGATTCCTTGCTTTGACCTACCAGGTTTCTCATAGTCTAGTACCAACCTTCTAGTTGCGTCTAATCATACTGTTTTCATATAAACACTATTTCACCCAAACCAGACATCACTTGTTGAACTTTCATCTCTCTTTGCTTGTAAATGGTCTAAACACAACCATACCTTTACCATCCTCCCATAACCAGAACAGTGCCCCTGCCTAGTACCTTTCGGTCTTCATCACTTCCTCTGTTGAGACTTATTTTAAATTATGTCCCTATTAGAATGAGTGGCACTTGCACCACAGAATTTGTAATAATCAGTACAAGTCTGTAAGTCATGCTAAACTGAGAGCTCCTTAAAGAAAACATTCACTCCTTTTTCTATTAGAAATCCATCCCTCGGGCCTCCCTGGTGGCGCAGTGGGTTAAGCAACGCACTATGAAGCAAACCGCAACCACTGCAGCACGAGTTCGATCCCTGCTGCCGGCCAGGGAGG
>JAGFMF010011974.1:1768638-1785913 GCA_019455555.1 Galemys pyrenaicus
CTCTGTCTGTGGTGAATCCTCTCACCCCCCACACCTCTGGCCTGTACCCCAGTGCTTGTATGCATAAATAAATAAATCTTAAAAAAAAAGAAAAAAAAAAGAAATCTATCCCTTACTCCCTGGCCTTTATACAATATGCTCTTTCAACTTGAGTCATTTTGGAAAAATCTGTGGACTACAAAACTTCATCACTTTAGCCTTTTGATTCACACGCTATCACAGGTGCTCTGTCTTTCTCCAAAAAACATACATCTTTCATACATGGGTTAAAATGAATCAGGATATTCAAGGGATGAAAAGCATTTTCCTCACATCAAAGTTACTGTTCCTGGTATCACATATGTGCTTCCTACTGCTTTTGTTGTGTTACCTCTTTTCCTTCCAGCGAGATCACCAATGAACCTTGCATAAGGTACTTCTTTCTATAATACATTATTTTCTGATTTAAGGAGACCGAGGCCATTTAATAAATGCAGAGATGCCTGGACTTCAATGGATATTTGTCATCTGTCTTTCTATTTCCAAAATACTACAGCAACTTCTTCAGAAAGTAATGACATCATTGCTTTGATGAATCTTGGGGTGCACATTTTGTTGAGCTGACTTTTAGCAAGCATTTTCAATTGTGGGACATTGGGCTTTGTTGGATAAAGTACTTTCTCTTAATACAGCAAAAGAGCTGTATGCCAGAAATTAGAAATATATATCACATATATATAGTATGTATAGTATAGTATATATATGTGTGTGTGTGTGTGTGATATCATATATATACACACAATAAAGAGAAAAAGCATGGTTTCTATTTGATATATTCTGGGCACTAGTCTGCACTGCCATAGTTTCATTTCATCTGTTTATGGAAGGTGCAGAATCTTGATAGCAAAGTGGGAGTTCTGCAAACTTTTCTTTGGTTTGTTTTAAACAGTGTTATATATTGCTTTTGACTTATGCCCAATAATATTTTCAGATTATATTTATTTTCACAAACTGGACAACTGGCTTACAGATGTAAATCGCATAATTGTAGATAATAGTGACGATAATCAGACATGATTCAGAATAAATACAAAATGCTGGAAGTGCCATTTCTGCTTCCTTAGCCTCATTTGAATCTCCAAAATAAAGGTGACAGCTTAACATTAATAATAAGTGAAGGCCTCTTAACAGGGACTAATGATTTTAAAAGAATATTTCAAATATGGGTGTTTGGGATGTTTTTATCACAATTCTTTTTCTTTTGGCCAAAACAATATAAATATGTTGCTTGTAAAACCTTGTTTATCTGTACACATTAAAAATACAATTTTATATAGTTTTATACTGTAAGGCTTTGGTTTCAAAGATTCTGGACTGTTTATGAAATACAAAAATCACATTTAATTAGTATTTTAGATTGAAAACATAGACTAACTTTCTACTTGTCGACAATTCACATGATTGGCATTTGGGAAAGAAGCTCCTTCCATACAGACTGATGGTACCTTAGCAGCTGACTTTCCACGTCAGCATTTAAAACAAACCTTTACAACTGAAGGTTATACCAGTTTTTAAAATTTTTCTATTACAGACCATTCGACAATGGTTGTTAAAAATATTAGTGATACCTATTTAACAGCATTTATCAGTACCTTTTCTAAGAAAAAAATCTACTAACAGAATTTTGATCTTTGTTTCTTTAGTTCACAAAGTCTTATACTACTTTTATTGTGGAACCATTGAGAAACAAAAATTGTATTTATTTGTGGTGTACAGTGATTTACATACACATCTTGAAATGATTACTACAATCAAGCTAATGAAAATACCATCCCCTCTGTTAACATTTCTTTTTATTATGACAGCAGTAAAGTATTATTAAATCCAGTCACCACGCTGTGTATTAGAGTTCCATAATTACTCATAACTGCAGGTTTGTGCCATTTGACCAAAATCTCCCTGTTTACAAGGTCTATTTCTGATTGTTTAATGAGATGTACAGTTTACTTAAAAGTCATATATACATGTGTTTTACCACTAAGCACGTACGTACTGACATTGGGTATGTATGCTAAATTGTTTTAACTGTTATATGTGAGCAAAAGAAACGCGGAACTCTGCATTCATTCAGTAATAACTCTCCTAGTGTCAGTCACAAGATGAACCTATTCTTGAGATGCGCTAGTTCACAATACTGGATTGTACACTTAAAACGTGAAGACGGTCAATCTCATATTATTATCAATAAAAATAGGAAAACATGGCAACTTTTGGAAATGGATGTTTACTTACCTTTATCCTGGTGATAGAATCATAGGATTGTGCTCATATCCCTATTCCTCAAATTATAGACATTAAATATGTAGCGTTTGTAAATCAATTATACCGCAACAAAGATTCTTTTTAAAATATGGGCATAGGAGAGCTCAAACATTTTAGTAAGCGTTCACACTTCCATTGCTGACTGTCGACATTCTCACTGTTCTCTCCTCCATAGTTTGTGTCCTTCGCATCACCCTCTGCTGCTGTGCTCACAATTCTCACCTCCACATTTCTGCATACTTTAAGTTCATCTGTTTTTGCTGTTTTCACCCATGAAAGCTCATTTACTAGAACACATCAAAATCCTTCTCAGAACTCAAAAGCTAAGTCATTGCACCTTATATCCTCATTATGCTCCCACAGAAACTTTTATAGGTCCTCTATAGCTCCGATCACAGGTATCCTGTAAGAGCTCCCAAAAACATCTCTCAGGAGTCACTCAAGGGTAAGGATTGCGTCTGATTCATGCTTTCTCAGCACCTAGCATAATGACTCCCACGGCCTAAGCACCAATAAATGGCGCGAAGTAAATTTCCTTACAGGAAAGAGGAACTCAGAGGCTGAGCTGGGCTAGAACCACGAGCTAGCTTAGGATGCCACAAATGTCTGCCTCCAGTCACCACTGTAATAATGTTTTGCTTACATACTGCTTTTCATTTTAATCTCTAGGTCGTATTCTTACAAGTAAATTTTTATAAGGATTCGGGGAATTGATATGACTGCGACTGGAACTATTCCAGCGATTTTTATTGAAATAAGAGGCAGCACAAGAAACTGACCAGATGTTAAACACTGTGAGCATGTACCTTGGGTGTCTCATTTTAGTTCTGGTGAAATATGGACCAGGGAGTAATTTTTCAAAATTGCATGTGGGACTCACATGCACAAAGCCCATTACTTCCCCACACGTACCTGGGATAATGGGAATAGGGACAGCTCTGCTGCTAAGTTCCCCACACACATACAAATAAGAATAGGGCCGCGGGGACACATGAGAAGCGCTCAGTAGCTCTGCAGTGGTTTGTAATTCTTTCCTCAACAAATGCCACTCTCGGTATGAAAATACCAGCAACATGCATAGGTTCAAATATGGAACTGCAGATAGCTATTTTTTTACATATTTAATCCAACATGGGACTTCAGAAAATGTGATGTAAGGCAGCAAATAATTACAGAGAACGAGTGAATTAGAAGACACTAGCTTAATGAAGTTCATTCAACTTCTTGTGAAAGGCCATTCAGTTTGGAAGGAGCCAGACATGATTCAGAATGTGGCATCAGCCGCATGCTCCCCACATTACTTTTACAAATCACATGTTTTTGTAACCTTTGCCCCCCTTCAAAAACATCTGCCCCCTAAACAATGGATGCACTGCTTATGCGTTTAACAGCAGCATAATATTGTTTTAGCTTGCAAATTACTAAAAGGTAATTTACACTATTCTGAAAATCAGGTATTGCATAAATCCAAATCAAGCTACTGTAGCGTTCAACAAGAATGAGTCTATTTTCTCCTAGTGCAAACAGAGGTAAGGCTCAAATAATGGACTGTACTCATGTCTCCAATAATTCACCCCTTGCTGTATCTAGTCCCCCTGGCCTGCCCTGTCCAGCTGAGTATGGCTCCTTTCCCACCTACCCCCCCTTGACTCTCACCTTGGCCATGCAACTTTCCTGAGCAACAGAATGAAGCTGACCTAGTGGTGTGCCAGTTCTAAATGTTTGCTTCATGCCTGTTTAATAGAAACTTTTATGTGCCTGCAGGCATCACGAGGAAGGTAATTTATGTCATCTCTGATTCTCAGCAGTATTACACTATGAGTAAATTCCCCGTTAACCAAGTCAGTAGACAAGAGATCTAGAAATTCGATACTGGGTTTGGGTAGTTTGGTAATACAATGATGGTTAATTAGAAAAAATACTTGAGGAGGAACCTATATAGTATGCAAAGACAAGGAAGATAGTATATATGGTCCCCAAACATTCTACACACCACAACCCTAACATCCTTACTACGAATACTTGAGTTATGTTCCTTCTGCAAGTACCGTGGTGAACTCTTTGTCATAAGATATAAATGAATACATCAATATGCCCTCATGATTTCTTATACTTCTCAGGGTTGTAAAAGGAAACAGAAAGGCAAGGATTCTAACGAGAAGGTTTAGTGTATAGGTTCAAGAACTGCAACAGAACCCCTAAAAACAAGTTTGATTTATAGTTTTGAGTCCTAGCTAATCAGATATTTTAAATATTTTCAGTGCTTTCTCAGTTTTTTAAAAAAGTTGAGTAAATTCTGAATCACAGTCATTTCCATAACTTTTCTTCAGGCTTTGTTCAACAGTGACAGGACAGTGATTTGGTTAAGAACACATGTACTAGCTCATCGAATACAGAAATCCCTAAGCAGGCTGAACGTCTCTATCACAGATGATAAAGCCCAGAGAACATAGCATCACTGCACATGAAGTGCTCCTGAGTGTGATCTCAGACTTGTGACTAGGCTAAAGGGCACCAAGGCCTACACTCAGTTCAGTAGACCCAGCCACACGGCACCTCGGAGCATTGAGTTCAGTTATCTCAGCCATGATTCCGTTAGCTCAGGGCTCAGCAGCACTGAGACGCTGAGCCGTGCTAACAAGTGGGCCTGGTCTCCTGGGAAAGGCAGGAAACCTGGGCTCTCACTCCACATGTCTGTCTGGGAACTCCACAGACTGCAGTGAGGTCCGGGTTCCCAGAGGACAAAGTTGCAAACTGCAAGCAAGCGAGCAGGCTCAGCCCAGGAGGGAACTGTGGCTCCTGAAATATACGGCTGAACCAAACAAGCTAAAAGCTTCATCACATGGGGAAGCGAATTCGATCCCTGAAGGCAAGAGAGTGCTGCTGGGGAAGGTGTACTGACAGGACCCAGATCGACTACTGGACCCCCTAGAGGCCCCAACACCACAGCTGTGCTTGCGAGTCCTTACCTCATCTGCCTCTGGCTGGTTCTGGAGTGAACATCACTTTTGGAGTTCACAGATGGGCTTCTAATCAACATCAAAGATGACAACCTGTTGCATTTCCCTAAGCCGACACCCCTCAACTCCCACCCACACTCCAGCCATGGCGCAGGTGGTGTGTTTCATATCATCAGCAACATTTTGGTTTAAATGAGGACAGGGCCTCGCTATGAAGACCCACGACCAGACTGGTTCCAGCTGATGGCTTGAAATCAGTGACTTGCAGGACAAGTGTCTCCATTTTGGCCAAGGGAGGAAGCGACTATTCTGTGACTCTTCAAGTTCCTCACACCCCAGCCCCTCTCACCCGCAGCCCCCCCGTCAGCCTGAGAAGGGGACGAAGGACGACGCCGTCCCCACGGACCCGTGCCCTGCTGCCCCGGGGCAGGCGGGGTGACACCACACACAGGTGAGGCACGGGGTGGGGGTGAGCACAGCAAGAAGGCCCAAGAAGGAGGGCCTGGCAGGCCGTCCTCCCGGAGAGTCCTCCACCTCTTCAGCTTCTGCGCCACAGGCCCCGCACTCTGGTTTCGCTCCTCGGCAGGCCCCTGCGTAATGGGGGTACGGGCTGTGTCCGCCCGCAGCCGCCCTGGGAAGCCCACGGCTCGCCCCAGGAGGGAGCCTGGCCCAAGACGGCAGCCGTGGTCCACCGTGTCCAGGGAGGGGGACACACCTCCCGAGTGTGCCGAGGGGCTTGGGCACGGGGACAGACGGGGCGGGGGTTCAGGGACTGGGCTGGGACCCAACTGACTCCGGGGGACCCCATTCCCTGGGCCCTCAGGAGGGGACGGAGGGGACTCCTGCTCCATCATCTGGCTGCACCCTCCCCTCCTGGCCCGTGTGCTGGCTCTTCCTCCTGCGCCCCACTCAGGGCCTGGACCGCAGCCCACCCTGCCCCCGCCAGACTCAGGCGCCCTGGCCCACGCAGCCCTGGCCGCTCGCATGCCCTGGCCACCGTGCAGGGTGAGGGGCACACCTCCCAGCTGCAGGAGCCCAGGTCCCCCTGTGCCACCCTTCCCAGCGACACCCCATGGGGCACCCCCCGCGGGGATCACGGGCAGGGACCTGGGTCTCTAGATGGACGACGCCCTGGTCAGCCTGGGGCTGAGCAGACCAGGGAGCCCCGGGCTTTCCTGGGGAAGCGGGGGCCGAAGGCTGAGACGGGCCGCCCCACCACACCAACAGTGGCCCCGCGAATTCCAGCAAGGGGCGTGGGGCGCTGCAGCCTAGGATGCCCCAGTCCAGACACAGCTCCACCCACCACCGCTCAGGCGCCAAGCGAGCCTCCCACAGGGCCCTCGGGCTGGCCTGCTGCTCCTCCCTCTCCCGCTCTGCCCCTGTGCCCATTCCCCCTACCTCAGCACACAGGGACCCCTCAGCAGGGCAAGGCCACCTTCCTGCCCTCTGCATAGGTCACGCCTGCCCCCTTCACGCGGGGACCCTCGGTGGCCTGTGTGTGCTTGGGGCCAGTGTGCGGGGCACGTTCACCCCCGACGGGGCACAAAGGAGTCCCGGATGTGGCTGCTTCCAGGGTGGCTGTGCCAGCAGAGCGATTCCTTCCAAACCTGGACAGGCCAACCCTGCCCCCCCCCCAGAGGAGGGGCCCCTCACCTGCCCCAGCGTGACCAATGCTGGGGAGAGCAAAACTGCTCCTTCCCGTCCCCAGGCATGGCAGCCCGGCCGCCAGGCTCAATGGACACAGGCCGCCTCCTCGAGCAGTCGGCGGTCCTTGTCCACGCTCCAGCGTGCTCTGGGCAGCCGCTGCCCCCGCATCAGCTGTTCCAGAACCCCCCACTGCCCCCAAACACAGAACAGCCAGGAACTTCCTGGCAACCAGGAGGCAGGACTCGGTTTGCAGGAAGCAGAGGAGAGGGACTTGTTCCTCCTGTGGCCCAGCGGGTCAGAGCCCTGCCTGCCGCCCTGCCCTGCCTCCCAGGAGCCTGGCTCCCCACGCAGTGTCCGCGGGGGGCGGGGGGGGGGCACGCCTTGGTCCAGCCTCTGGGCACAGCTCTCCCGCTCCCCAGCGAGCGTCCCCTGGGCCTGCTGCCCGGAGCAGCCCGCCCTCTGGCCTGAGGGAGCAGGGGCCCTCACAAGCCTCCCAGCCTCTCCAGAGATGCCCATGAGACGCGCACCAGGAAATGAAGAACCTCCTGAGCGGGCGCGGGACCAGGAGACAGCGGCGATGGGGGCCTTCTCCTCCAGGCCCGGCCCTGTGAGCCATGGGTGGGTGGGGAGGATGCCCAGCCGGGCAGCAGGGAGCGGGCACCTCGGGCGGGGATGCCTGTACCTGGCTCTGCCTCGTCCTGCTCCAGGGGCACCGCAGGCCGGCCGGGGCCCCCGCCGCGGGACGGGACGGGAGGCAGGGACGCTGCATCGCCAAGCCCAAGGGACAAGCGGGGCACCAGCGCAGGAGGAGCCGCGGGCCCAGGCCCCAGAGGAGGGGCCCAGGGCGCTGCGAGTGGCGTGGGGGCAACCGAGAGGGCCGCACCCCGCACCAGGGCGTCCTTGGGGCCCTGCCCTGAAGAGGAACCCAGCAGGGAGGCGGCAGGTGGCTCAGGAAAATGGGGTGGCATCGCCTGCTGGGCGGTCCGGCTGCTCCCCAGGCCCGAGGCCTCAGCACCTCCGCCTCAGGCGGCTCTCCCTCCGCGGCCTGTGCGCCCAGCACGGAGAGACGGGCGGCAGGGACCAGCGCGGTGGGCCGTTGAGCTGCAGGGGTCCGCCAGGACCGAGCCAGGGTGCCGGCCAGCTGCTGTGTCGCCGGGCCCAGGAGAGGCGGCGTGCCTCAGGGAGTCGAAGCCTCTGCTAGCTCAGAGGAGGAGGAGCCGGGGTCTGCCAGAGTCGGAGGGCGGGGCCCAGGCGCCCTGAGGACAGGGGCCAGGGTGGCTCAGCTCCTGCAGTGGGGGTCCTCGGCCCCAGGCCCAACCTGCGGCCTTGGCTCTTGGCCTTTTCTCCAGCCCAGCCCGTGGATGCAGCCCCGAGCCAGGGGCTAAAGCCCCGAGCCAGGGGCCAAAGCCCCTCCAGACTCCGAGCCCCTAGTCCAGGCCCATATCCCTTTCCAGGCCCAGAGCCCCTCCCAGACCCTGAGCACCAGCCCAGGCCAATATCCCAGAATCAGAAGCCAGACTGGGGAAGCCACCTCCCCCTGCCCCTATCCCCCCTCCCTCCCCCCCACCCCCCACTGGCACAGGACCCAGCAAACCTGTGAACATGCAGGAGGCATCTCAGTGGCCACAGGCCGCTCACTTCCCCGGGCTCAGCAGCCAGGCCGCCCCTTCCTCCCCGCAGGTGCCACAAGTCCCAGGAGCTCTTCCTTGAGCCTTTGCTAAGAGGGCCGCTCCTTCCCTCTGCGGGTGGCTGTCTCTGGTCCTGTGTTCTGGGAGGAGGTGGCTCCTCAGCAGGCTCCCCAGACCTGCAGGAGCTCTGGGTGGGCCTGCAGCACTGCACAGCCCCCGGGGGGCTGGGTGGGGGCTGCAGGCCCAGCAGCAGATGCCAAGGCCTCCTCCACCCCACAGGGCTTCCAAATACCCCCACCTCCCAGGGGCCCCACCCTCTGCCCTTCCCTAAGGAGCGCCCCACCAGGCTGCTCTGCTGCTCTGCTCTGCTCTGCCAGGTGCTCTGTGCTGCCCTGCAACCCCAGAATCCTCAGCTCTGCTTGAGACCGCATCACAAAGGACAGAGGGATGGAACCTTGAGGGGGGAACGGCAAGGGAAAGGGCTCAAAAGGCACAGCTGGCATGCCCTGGGCATGTGACCCGTGCGGCTTCAGCTCTTGCTCCTCCAGGCCGACTGGGAGGTGCTGGCGGGAAAGGGTGTGCAGGGACTTAAGGTGTTTCCATCTGCCTACAGGGTGCCTGACTGACACTGCCAGTCACAGAGGAAGGGGAAGAAGTCACAGCTTGATGACATGCCCCTCCCTGACACAGGGGAGGCCGTGAATATAACACTCTCCATTCTTTTTTTTTTAAGATCTATGTATTTATGCATACAAGAGCTGGGGTACAGGCCAGAAATGTGAGGGTTGAAAGGATTGACCAGAGACAGAGATGGGAGCAGAACAGGCAGAGTGACTGAAATACACTGCTGAGGGGAGCATCAGGTGAGGCAGGAAGTGTCTGCTGTGCCATGTGGGTCTCCTCCCTGGCTGGGGATCTAACTCATGCTTTTGTGACGCAGATGCTTCACAGTGTGGTGCACAACCCACAGCACCACCAGGGAGGCCCCCGGAAGTGTGTTTCATGACATTCTAGGAACTGTAGTTCAAAGCAGCTTATGTAAGTGAAGGTGGAGAAATGGCATCCATCATTCAGAGATGTGATGCCCCCTCCTTTTAGGATTAAAGAATTATTCTATAACAATTCTTATACATGGGTCCTTTGTGGGAGTCATGAATTGTGAATATAGTGGATACAGTCTTTCAGTGAGTGTGGTACGCCTCTTCACACTCTTAATGACATCGTTGATAAACTAAATATATCAAACATGTCAATAAATAGGAATAGAGTTAACTCATTCCTAAAAATAAGGATTTTTTTTCAACTTTGCCTACAAATTAAGACCCAATGGTATGCTTTATGCAAAACAAACCCTAGGGCTAAAAGGCACCACTTGAACAAACACAACCTACCATTATCAAGTAAAAAGGGAGAAACTGCAAGTAAAAACAAACAACAAATTGCAAAAGAAAAATAACACACTGATAGGGAAAAATTTTTAAAGAAAATCATGAAACTATTTTACAGTGCTCTAAACATATACATCCACTTACTTTTTGTAAAAGTACCGTATTGCACATAGAATGAACTAAGTAAACAAACTACATGCTCTTTGTTTTTCAAATCACTGTGCCATCCATTATTTATTTACAATCTACTCTTTAAACACAGGAGGGGCCTTCCTGGTGGGGCAGGAGTTAAGACTCAGCACTGTCAAGCTATCTGAAGTCACTACAGTGAGTTCGATTCCTGTCCAGGGAGCTGACTCACATTTCAGTAGATCTGCCTGCTTTGCTCCCCACTCTGTCTCTGATGAATCTTCTCACACACACACACACACACCCTGCACCTCTGGCCTACACCCTAGTTCTTGTCTAAATAAAATAAATAAACAAGTAAAATTTTTAAAAATAAACTCAGGGATATCTGTGTTATATATGATGACAGTGCTTTCTGTTTGGATGTGTATTAGAAACAAGCTTAAACAATCCTAAACTATTAAAAGCTTATCTTTAAAAAGATGGGAATACTTAAATGGGCCTCTGTGCTGATGACATCGAGGACCAAAGTGTTAGCAGATGGCCCAGGGAGGGGATTTCATAACACTGTGAAAAACAGACACAAGTGGATCCATTCTAACCTAGGCTAAGAGTTGTGTCACGGTGTCTGTTCGTAAGGGGCAAGACAACCTTTAAACTGGGTCAAAGAGCAATGATTTCTAGAATCTTTTTTTGAGAACCCAGCGGGAAAATGTACACTCTCATCACAAAGCCAGATGACTACAGCGTGTTGTCAGAGCATACAATAAGCAACTATGCATAGCCAAAATCAGTTTATGCTTGTTAAACACTAAGTCTTTTCTCATCTAACCACATGCCTTATTTTCCTCTTTTCTTACCCCCACAAAAAAACCCTCCAACTTTTATCCCTGAAATTCTTTAACCCCAAATAAAGGCTTGATTGCCTCTCATTTGGGCATTTAATTTTTAGGATAATATTGCCTTGGTGTCTGTGGAGACTGAACAGGGAGTTTGCCTTGCCCCACCAGGCAGTGGAAGCTCAGAGAATCAGTTTTCCCTCTGCTGGTGATAACAGAAAAACTGAGCAGGGGGTCTGCATGTTTTCACTCCTTACCCCCGCGGGAGGCCACGGTGGACAGCACTGCTCATCTCCTCAATGTGAAGGGGGAGAAGACCTCAGAAAGGAGGGAGGAAGAAGGAATTCTTAGAAAGTGTAAGAGAATGCCCCACAAAGCCCTGATAACGAAAACGTAAAAATCACTAGCGTTAACCTGTGGAATGGTCTCAGCATGGAAGTGGAGACTGGAATCCCACGCAGGGTTTCAGAGTGGCCTCCACGCCACCACATAAAAACAAAGCACACCACAACAGCGTCGCGGGGGCTCTATGAACTGTCATTTGAAACACAGCCCACAAAAGTAGGCCAGGACCCAGGTGCCAAGCCAAAATGGAGTGACCGCCTGTTAAAAGAGAAGATATAAACAAGATCTGGGATTTCCTAATGTCATCCATAAAGGAGCCAGGACAAAAAACTTAATCATGGCATAAACTAGGAATGAGAAAACATCAACAGGTGACAGATCCCAATAGCAAGATGAATCTGATATTGGTATTATCTAACAAGAATTTTCTTTTATGTATTTACTGACATGCAATTTTAATTTTGATATGAGCTATGTAAATAATTTCTAAAAAGTATCTACATATTCCATTGTACAACTTATAAAGATGGTATCTGAGAAGCTAGAGACCATAGAGAAAGTGACAAGCATTTTAAATCCATTTTGCTTACTAAATCAATTACAAATTCTTTTGCAACAAATGAAAACAGAAAATTTGAGTAAAGAAATAGAGGATATAAAAGAGAACCAAGTGAATATTAGAAGCAAGAGATTTACAGTAAAATGAAAAACTTACTGGAAGGTCACAATAATCATTAGTGATGACAGGGGAATTATAACCAGTAAAGCTAAAGATGTACTGAGAGAATTTGCAAGTATGAATATGGTTTTCAAATATCACAGAAAATAGACTGAAAAAAATGAATAAGCAGAGTCTTGAATACCTGTGGGACAATAACAAAAGAGCAACATCTACATTGCTGATGTCACAGAAGGAGGGGAAATAGTGGACAAAAGGAATGATGACTAAAGAAATTTCTTTACACAAAAAAAGAAAATAAAAATGGAAGGAATCTTGGATTATCAGGAAGAAAGAAGAGCAAAGGTAATACCAATAATATGAGTATATACAATATCCATTCCTTCTCCTGGGTTTTCTGAATTATGTCAGATTGAATAAAAAAATTCTAACACTGTCAAGTAAAGTTGTCAATATATGCAGAAAAACACATTTAAGAAAATCATGCTTTAAATGCAGTCAATTAAGGTGACTAAATGGAAGAAAGCTGTCTACACTTCACTCATATTTATAAAACGCTCACATCAGCAGACGGTAAGTTAGTGAAAAAAGTAAATAAATAAAAGTAATAAAAAGTAAATCATTTTATACAAAGAAATAACCTTTTAAAAAATCAACAGATAATTCAAAATGGAATTCTAAGTGTGTTCAAGTGTCTACAGGAAAGGGTGAAATGTGAAACAGATTAAAAAAGAAACTGAGGAATCAAACACAAACCAAATAAAAATGGCAGGTTTATGCCTTCATACGCCAGTGTTTACAACAAATATAAATAGTTTAAATAGACCAATTAAAATGCAAAGATTGGCAAAAAGGATTTTAAAAAGTAACCCAATCACATTTCATATATCAGAAACAAACTTCAAATATACACCAATCCCAGCATCTTCCAAGGGTGAGCAATGATAGAATATTTCAGCATCATTCTTAATTCACAGATTTAAGCATATTTAGTTTCTATTTATTTGTTTATTGTTGCTTAAGTTTTATCATATTTGGGGACTCCCTGGTGGTGCAAGGGGTTAAGTCACAACACTATGAAGCTATCTGCAGTCACTACACCGTAGTTTGATCCCCAGCCAGGGAGGGGACCCACATGGCACAGCAGATCTTTCCTGCCTCACCCACAGCTCCCCTCAGCAGTGGGTTTCAGTAGATCTGCCTGTTCTGCTCCCCACTCTGTCTGTGGTGAGGCCTCTCACCCCCTGCACCCCTGGCCTGTACCCTAGTTCTTATGTGCATAAATAAATATATTTTTGATTACCATATTTGAGAGGGGAGACTTCTTTAAGTTTGTTCCTAATTCCATTAAGAGAATCCCGATATCTCTTGATAATCTCTTGGGTTTCCTATGTTTTACCTTGGTTATTTCACTGGTTCCCTCCTCAAGAAATGAGATAGGAAAGTTCAGACAGCCAAAATTATTGGGTTGATGGTAATCATTAAATTTCATTTGTAAAACTAAATTATATCATGTTTATAAGTGGTACAGAATGCCATGCAATGACTATAATGTCTGTCTCTCTCTATATAATGTATATACATAAATCATAAAATTGTGAGCAAAGAGGAAGTGTATATGAAAATAAGTCCAGCAACATGAAGCAACTTTAGCATATGGTTTTAAAAGGGAACAATGCTTAAAAAAGTATAAACATGATAATATGCAAAGGCCAAAGTAGAAAAGTTTCCCAGTTTTAGAATATAAAACATATTTTAAAAAGCCCAAGTTGATATGTTTTTAAGTTAATTGAGATTTATCAAAAATGTAAAAAGAAAATAGATTTCATTTTATCTAGTGAAATACAGACATCCCTATTTGATTTCTATAAACTGTACCAATATTCATAATCTGGTTAAAATCGAACCTATGCAGACGCTTGCCTATGTATTGAAGAAGCATTACTACTGAATCTTTCCCAAATAATACACATTTCTATAGAAGTGATAAAATGCACGAAACCTGTGAAATTGAGATTTTCTACTGATTACTAGTGAGGCTATTTAATCTTGAAGATTATTGTTAGTATCTTTGTAGCCAAATTCAAATATCCTGGTAATGTGTTAAGTCCTTCTATTAAAATACAGTTTACAATTAACTTAATGACAAGATTAATTACTCAATTTTGAAACTAATGCTGGGTTTCATGAGAGGCTTCTTTCGTGGTTTGCCTTGACTGCCATCTTTTGGCAGTGGGTTGGTGTTTCTTGTCAATAAGTGGGTTTTCCAACATTGTAGTTGTATCTGAATCAATTTTGTGCTTAAAATCTTGTTTCCTTAATTTTTGAAAAACAATTTTGTGGCATACAGAATTCTAGGCATTCTCTCATCACTTTAAACGTTGTACTCTACTCTCTTATTTGCATTTTTTTAAGAGTTGAATATAGATTTTATCTTTGTTCCTCTAGGTAAGGCATTTTATTCTTCTCTTTTTTTCAGGATTTTTTTTCCTCATCTTTGATTTTCTCTGTTTCAGTATGATTTGCTGGGTATAGTTTTGGGAATTATTTTTTCTGCTTGATGTTTTTTGAGCTTCCTGGATCTGTAGTTCGGTGTCTGACAATAATTGGGAAATTCTCAGTCATTATTTTTTCAAATGTCTCTTTCCTTGTTAGCTCTCTTGTCCTTGTATTCCCACTACACGTTACATATTTTGCAGTTTCCCACAGTCCTTGGATATTCTGGAGCTTTTTTCAGTGTTTATTCTCCTTGCTTTTCCATTTTTGAGGATTTCATTGCTCTATCTCTTAGTTCAGAAGTCCGTGACTCATCCCTGTCCACGCTACTGTAAGTCTGTCAAAGGCTTTCTTCATCTCTGTGACAGTGGTTTCTCTTCTGCCTCCTTTCTTTCTCTATTTTTCCTCTTGTGATGAGTGTCTGAATGCATGACTGGTTTGGTAGCTGGTCCTGTGGGCAGCAGATGGCTGAGAAGATGGTTTGAAGACTGCAGCAGGCAGAGATGTAGAAGTGCTCACAGGATGAAAGATGTAGACTCTCCAGAAGCGTTCAGCTCAAACACTGTGGAAGCTAGCACTTTCTGGTTCTCTCTTATTTCCATCTCTCTGCTTACTCGCCCATCTGTTCTTGAATGCTGTGTACTTTTCTATTATAGCCCTTAGCATATTAATCACAGTTGTTTTAACTTCCTGTTCTGATAATTCCAACATTCCTGCCAAATCTGGTTCTTAAGCTTTCTATCTTTCCAATTGTGTTTTTGCATTTGGGGTGCCTTATAATTTTTCTTGATAGACACAATGTTCCAGGTAAATGGTACTGCTTGCAAATAGGTCTTTAGGAATGTGGTGGTGTGGTGTGCAGAGGGGAAGCCTTCTATAACACAATAATTAGGTCTCAGTCTTTTAGTGCACCTATGCCCCTGGACTGTGACTTTCATAGGAATTACTTCTCTGTTTTTCTGCTCCCTTAGATGGCCTAGCGGTGGGTCTTTCTCTTCTCTAGGTCAGACAGGTCCTAATGATACCCTACCAAGGTAGACACTGATTAACTTGTTTCCCCTAGGGGCAGGTCTAGTTAAGAAGAGTGCTCTGGGGCATTTCAACATGGTTCCACTTATCCCACTGCCAAAACACCAGGAGATTTTCCTCCCATCTTTACTGTTGGAAACTAGCTGAGTTCCTGTAGGTAAATCTCACAATATTGACCCTAACCCCATCCTGTGACGGTGTCCTCCTGTATCTAAGTCTTGTTGACACCCAGCCTGCAGCAATTCCTCAATTTACAATTCAAGTTTTCCCATCCCAGTATTGGTTCTCATGGCAAGTTCTACTCAGTAGTCTCTGCCTCATTAAGCTTGGTCTCCATCTATTTGTCTGCCTGCATTTCCAACCTTTAGAGCAGCGATTTGCCCTTTGTCTTCCCGTCTCTAACAGATATGGGATAGTTGTGAATCTTTCAGTCTTTAAACCTTTCTACTTGTTAGGTTGGAATGATGACTTCCAAACCCCTTACATGTGGAACCAGAAATGAGAAGTCTAAATAAGCTTTTAGTCTCATCATTTACTTCCTCTTCTTTCCCCGATCTTACATTTTAATTAGCACAATTGCCTTCTGAGAATTTTAATAAAAATTTTTGAAGATTTTCTGCACTAAAAGTGGAATGAACAGAATGATCTAAGAGCCAAGACTTTTCAGAAAAACTATTTTTCCATATACAATTTAAAGTCACTAAAACAGGACCATTTTCTTTAAAGTGGTCATTTTAGCTTTCACTTGTTCTGATTCTGCAATATGGAAAAGCAAATTAACTTCCCTGGAATCAACACAGTTGAAAAATGATACCAATCATTAGAGCTTTCATCCCATTTATTCTGTGAAGGACTAGTCACAAGTCAACCTGACTAGGAAGTCAATTTGAGCACTAAAGCCTTTAGCATTTCTGGATGATTTTGTTCAACTGGCTTGATTTTAGAAGTAGTCTTTTAGTTATAAATGATTTTGCTTATTCATTCGAAACCCTTGTTAACTGGCTCATCTATCTTAGGGTAGTGATGCAAGGTAGGCAGTATCCCTGAAAAATCATCACTATGAATTCTAGAAGTCTCCAGAGGATATACCCCACATGTTCATCAAAAGATCCTGTAACTGTTCATACATTTACCTTTATAAAAGATAAGATCGATGGTAAAAACCCATAAGCAATATATGTAAGTACCTGTGCTGTGTACGTCTATGTGTTAACTTTCAACATTTCCTATGAAACCAAAGAATCTACTTGAATAATATAAATACATTCTTACATGGGAAGACAGAATTGTATAAAGGGATCTATTATCCCAAATTTAAGCTAAACGTTCAGTGCCTGGCATATAGGCAAGCAAAAATGCATTCTCGTTTTTGTTATGAGTATCATCTTCACCATCGTCACTTACATATGTACTGTGCATTTTGACTAGGTTTCCACTAACTACAATAAAAGCACATTTAGCTCTCAGCAAGATTATATCTACAATACCATAAAGGGTTTTGGATGTTTCCAAAGTCTTATATTTGCATATTTTTTTTAAAAGTAACCTTTTTTTATTATTTTTAAATGTATATATATTTGACATCAATTGTAATCCCCATGTATCCCTCATCACCGTAACACCAGTGCACCATCACCTCAGTCCCCCGTGCTCCCGTCTGCCTTCAACCCTCCTCCTCCCCCCTCCTCACCAAGTGTCCCCAATTTGTCCTTGTCTGTAACCTTTTTTTTATTAGAATATTTTAAAATTTACATATACTTGCCATTAATTGTAATCCCCATGTATTCCCCATCCCCATCTCACCAGTGCACCATCACCTCAGTCCCTCGTGCTC
>JAGFMF010011974.1:1786106-1840805 GCA_019455555.1 Galemys pyrenaicus
GGCATTTAGGCTGTTTCCAGGTCTTACCTATTGTAAAGAGTGCTGCTATAAACATAGGGGTGCAGGTATTCTTTTGAATCAGTGTATTTGTGTCTTTTGACTTTGCATGGTCTAGTTTCTCCTGAATTTTTCATTCATATGAAGCCACTCAATGTCCTTATATGACCCTGAATATATATGATAGGACTTACAGTTTCAGCTCTTACATGCAAACAGATTGGAAAATATCACTCGTATATGTGTAAAATCCACACAAACTGAAAATCAGTGACTACTGAGACCTACTTGAAGCTTCAGAACTAAGTATCGCTGAAATCCGGAAAGAAATGTGAACCCAGAGAGTGACAGCTGACATTGGTTACCCAAAGCAGGACCTGATCAGGTTAAAAACACTTCAGTGGCAACTTTTATGAATTATCTAGAGGCTGAATGTGCACGAATGTGTAAATGAGAAATTCCCACAGGGTTACAGGAAAAATCCCTACATTTTCATGGATTTATGTACAATCTCACTAGCGGCTTCTAGAAGATACGAGAAAAGGTCCCTTCATAGCCCTGAATGGGATGGGGAGGTTTGGGGGGTAGGAGGAAATAATCATTGTCCTTGGCCAGAAACTTTCTCCACAGGAAAGGATCTCTCTTCTGATAAAAACTAATAGGTTTAACACCTGCACCCCTTCCCCGACCAAGACCATTTCACATTTCAACCCTTTCTAGACTTGTGATTTTACCTAAGGGGGAAAGAAGTTACTGCAATGAATAAACACATGAGAAAGCCACAGAACAGAGACACATGACACTGGAAGACTGAGACATAACCATCTGATTATAAAATGGCTCCTACCCCCACACACAAGTCACAGCCACACTAAAGGGCTCAGTATAGCAACAGTGGGATTCCAGGTGAAAGAACTATAAGAATCAGACTATCTCCGTGTAAAAGTACTTGATAATGGATCAGATAATATACAATATAATACTGAAACATCTAACAATACCAGGAAGTAAGCAAGTGCCAAAAATAAAAAAAGAAAAGGAAACAAAAACCCTCACCACCACTAATAGAGATATGTGGAAAAGGGTGAGCTGAAGGAGCTCTCAGTGACCCAGGGGTGGAAAATTTGAACAATGAAATAAAGTGCATTGAATTGTGGGGCCTCCCTGGTGGTGCAGCGTGTTGAACACCGCACTGTGAAGCATCCACTGCACAGCAGTACGAGTTCGATCCCCCACCAGGGAGGGGACCCACATGGCGCAGCAGACCTCTCCTGCCTTGCCCGCTGCTCCCCTCAGCAGTGCATTTCAGTAGATCACCTGTTCTGCTCCCTGCTCTTTCTCTGGTGAATCCTCTCACCTCCCATGACTCTGTCCTGTTCCCTAGCTTTTGTGTGCATAAATAAATAAATCTTTAAAAAAAAAACCAAGCTGCTAAGACGAGTGGAAACTGGGCATGGCAAGTCTATAGTAACATTTTTAATTTTATATAAGTCTAAAACTGTTCTAAAATTTTGAAAATTCGGAAAACTCATTATTTTCTTCTCACTTGACCTCTTCTGCTGTCTTATTTTAGATATTGCTTTTTAAATTTTTGATGAAAATACATTTCATTCCCAGAATTTTCATAGCCACATCTTCCTATTTCAGTCATAATCATTTTTTCACCCCCAAAACATCTTCTATTTAAGCAAGAACTCCCTTAATCTCCTTAAACATTCTACTCACATTTAAGTTAAAAGCCACATTTGATTTATTTATAAATTCCATTTCTTCTGTAGTGAATGGATCTCCTATTTTTTCCTTCTTGACTGGAATTAATATCAATTTCCCCCCTGTATTTATAAATTTGACTTGCCGTTTTATATTGAATAGGACTTTTCTTTTTCTACTTTTCATGTGTTCAAATCTCCCTGACAAATGGATTTGATATTTCCTCCACTTGATCCCTGAGCACAGCAGCACAAAGGAAACACTGCTATACTTTGATTTCTTAGTTTAGACGCAGGCTTTAAGCCGACGCGCAGCTCGGGCAAGGGAGCAGCCAGACGATGCTGCCTAGCTCCAGCATCCCCAGATAAGCCCCAGCCTGATCTGAGTCTGCAGCTTTTCTTGGTATTCTTTCATGGGTGGCTGACTCCTGCCTACAATTTTGGCTTAAAGCATTAGTCCCAGAACATGTTCTCTGCGCTATTAACCTCTGCTACCTCTTGGGATTTGAATTTCTGGCTTTTTTCTCTTGGTTTTGTTCTCTTTCCCAGCTCTCACAAGCTTCCTCACCTCCCTGCTTGCCACATTATATCTGATTTCTGTTGTAGAGAACTTACAGTTTGCTTTTTGAGGCTGACTATACCTTTTAATTGTATTGATTTTGTTTGAAGATTTACTAATTTCTTTGAGCAATGGAAGTATTCCACATGCAGAATACAGTACCAAATAGGTCAGATTTTTATTAAAATATGTATCAAGAGGGGTCTCCCTGGTGGCGCAGTGGGTTAAGCAACGCACTATGAAGCAAACTGCAGCCACTGCAGCATGAGTTTGATCCCTCCTGCCGGCCAGGGAGGGGACCCACATGGCACGGCAGACCTCTCCTGCCTCGCCCACTGCCGCCCTTGGCAGTGTACTTCAGTCAGTTTGCCTGTTCTGCTCTCCACTCTGTCTGGTGAATCCTCTCACCTCCCGCGACTCTGGCCTGTACCCCAGCTCTTGTGTGCATAAATAAATAAATCTTTAAAAAAATATGTATCAAAAGACTTAAAAACCCATACCCACTTGATCTTCAAAGCTACTTGTACTTATAGAAGTTCATGGATGAATTAGTATTTAACAAAAAATAGGTATGGGAGGTTCATCACAGCATGATTTGATACTGAAATGAGCATGATAACGTGGAATCGACAAAAAGTATACCCAAATATCAATTACATTATCTCATATTCATAGGAAGAGATACTATTTTGTAAAACAATGTTCTACCTGTACACAGATCTGAACCACCACTGATGGATTTTCCTACATTAATACCAACATGCATCATTAATAAAATAATCCCAAATCTGATGCAGCAAGAGGTAAAATTACATCATCACCAAGTTTATTCCAGGGATGCACTGTTTTACAAAACAGGGAACAATGTCTATATCACCTTTTGTATATTTCCCTTGTCCTTAAATTGCTCTCAATGGTTCATGAAAATGAATGAATAGTATCAAACCATGCTGTGATGAACCTCCCATATATTACCATTAATTCATATCCTCAATTTATCTCAGAATTCTTAAGGAGTTTTCTGCCTACATTAAGTATTCCATAGATTTTGATATTACGGTAAATGGAACTCTTTTTCTTTTATTTTCAATTTGTGGCTGCTACAGATACTTACAGATACAAGTGCAATTTATATACGGATCATGTACTGAAACTCTCCTATCAATTGTTTTCATTTTGTTGATTTATTTGGTTGATAATCCATTCTATTTTCTACTTAGTTGATGGTGACAAAAATCAGTTTTACTTCTCTCTTTTTAATCTGTATTCTTTTGTTACTCAATTATCGAGGATCTCCAGTAAAATGCTAACTACATAAGATCCTTGTCTTACTTGTTACCTTGGAGAAAAAGTATTCAGTCTTTCACCATTAAATAAGATATAAACTACACTTTTTTTTGGTAAATGCTCTTAGTTAGATAGAGGAATTCCCCTTCTATTTAGTGTTTGCTGAAATGTTTGTATTTGCAATGAACATTGAATTTTTTCTGACATTTTTCTGTGTTCACCTGTCTTCAGTTTCATTATTTCCTCTGTATTGTCTAGGTTTTCTGCTAAGTCCTTTGAAATACTTATCCATTTCTTCTAGAAGACTTTAACATAATAATTCTAATATCAGAGACATGCCTTGGTCTTCTTTCAAAAATTTTTTGTCACCTGTTCATACTTCTTCACGTCTCACAATTTTTTTTTCAGAAAATTTGGTTTGGATGGTAGACTTTTCTGTAAAAGAATAGAAGAATTTGAAGTAAATGATGCTGAAGCAAAGTATAGAGTGCTCTCCCTTTTCTGTTTAGAAATACCCTAATTTGGAGGTTTGAGTTGATGTAATATGAAAGTTTTATTTTAGTTTTATTACCCTCCCCCAAATTTAGGGAAGCCAAATATATCTGTGCCTAAGAGAAGGTCTTAGCTCCCCAAATTGGTTAAAAACCTTGATTTTGTAGTTCATCCTGTCTGCTTTCATTGTTATAATGATGGTAGTGGTTTGTTTGTTTGTTTGTTTCTGCAACTGGTTTGTACCCTCCCAAAAGAAATACCCTAATTCCATCTGTTTCATTCCCAATAACTCTTTTATATTTGATGTATATATTTCCTTTATGCTATTGTGTATAAATTCCTTTGCTTTCTAGGAATCCTCAGTTATCATGTAGATTTGACTACTTGTAACAGCTACTACAGTATTTCTCTTTTAAAAATACAGAATGTTTTAAAACAACTAATATATATTGAAAAAGAACCTCCAATAGAGCACTAGTATTTCCACAGAGAGGATTTTCATTACCTGAATATGACCTGTCTATTCATAGAGCTTTTGGATGGGGGTGAAGGGTGAGAGAACACTTAATGACTTATATTAATGCGATTAACTGAAAGTTTCTTATTATTTCTTGAAGCATAATAAATTGTCATGTTCAGTTACAGGTATAATGCAAGTAGTTCTGGAAGCTAATTGCATTGATCATTATCTGCTAAAATAAAAATTGCTGATTGGATTAAGCTGGTGAAATAAGTCAAACAAACACCAAATAACAATGACTGGAGCTTCCTGATGTGTTACATAAATGTCTAGGCCTTATTCAGGAAAGAAGAGGCTGATAGTCTATGCAGACAAGCACAATTGCCCTGGGGTTATCTTTATGTAGATAATATTGAAAAATGCATTTCAATAAACAAGATATTTAAGCAGTTATCTAGAAACATAAAATATTGTACATCAGTATGGTATTAAAATAAATTAAAAGACTTTTTCAGGATAACTGTCTGGTTTTTTTAACATACGTATTTCAAGTTTGGAGATGTGAGCAAATTACGAGTAAAGGGAAATGAGAAAAATATCCAAAAAGCCTAGTCTGGAATAGAGTTCTC
Organism: Galemys pyrenaicus; assembly: GCA_019455555.1. Classification (NCBI taxonomy): domain Eukaryota; kingdom Metazoa; phylum Chordata; class Mammalia; order Eulipotyphla; family Talpidae; genus Galemys; species Galemys pyrenaicus. The sequence goes on from JAGFMF010011974.1 coordinate 1,791,240, forward strand.
TAACAAGTCTCCTACTTTCTGCAATTAAACTTGATTAAAATTAAATACCTCCATTGGAATTTTGAGAAAAATTTATGGAGATGTGTAGTTTAGATGTAGGACTGCATCCAATATATTTTTTCCTATTAAACACAAATTTATTTTTTTTTCTCACACATTTCTCACACACTTAAAGTTTATAGCTAACACTTAGCTGTGGAAGGCTTTTCAGCAGATTTTGCTTGAAATGAAGACAGCCAAATATGCACACACACAAAAAAAAAACTTGTCAGCATTTTCTTGTGTTGCTTCTAATTCTTAGTAACAGTAGGATGAAGCAAATTTAGAGTGTCAACGAGGCACTTTTGATGGTATTTTTGGGTTAGAGAATTTCAGCACATGTAAAATCAATGCTGGCAACAAATATTACTTTGCATCAGATCCATACAGTTAGGATTTGGTTATATTTTGATGTACCAGTATTTTGGAGGAAATCAAGTTTTCCAGCCCTTAATAGCTATTCAAATATTTTCACACAGCTGCTAAGGTCCAGAAGGCTATTAAATGAAACAAGTTTGGAAAGATCCTTTATACATTGGTCAATAGCAGTTATTTTAACATGGAAACTATTTTATGATATTTTTGTTTCAAATTCTCAGGATAACTTATGCAATATGGCCAGAACTTTACTTCTAAAATTATATATATACATATAAATTTATGTATGTATATAAATACACACACATACATATACATACACACATATCAACAGAAATTTTTATGAGTTGTGCCAAAATGTCACATGGATTAATTTGACTTGCAAAGGGCAAGAATTTTATATTTATTCTGTTCAAACAATGCACTGTAAATCTTTTCCATGCAACCTAAAAGAAAGATTACTATAAGTGAGAACACTTTGTAGAAAAACTCAGTGGAAAGCTATAAAGACATTCTTTATCTCCAAAACATTTCCATGCCCAAGGTTGTAATGAACACAATTTTAATATAGGGTTAGGACAATCAAGTAAAGATGAAGAGTTCAAATATCATAGAAAGACTTTGGGACCTGAAAGGAGCAGGACCATCAAATAAGCTGAATGTCAGAAACCAAGGAAACTCTTAGTCATTTCATAAAAGATAAAAATCAGAAAATAATGGCGATCTGGATAAAATACCCCACTTTTAATTTTTCCTTTTTTAGGTAACAAACAGAGACAAGTCTGTCATTCATGGCATACCTCCTAGGTACTAGACATTGCTGAAAAATTTAAATGCATTACTTATCTCCTAAGTTACTACTTTCAAATTAATTTGATAACACTGAAACTCAGTATCTCATTCCTACAACAATTAGGAAAATGAGACATGATAAATAATCAGTAAATATTTTTAGAGCATTATTTATGGAGTACATGCATGTTTGCCCTCACAGTCTTTCCCTCTCTTACTCCACCCCCACCTTCTCTATCCTTTACTCTCACCCTTTCTTTCTTTCTTTTTGGTGTACAACACTGTGCAGGTATCACACCTCAAACATGTATATACCACACCAATGCCACCACCAAAGGTCTAGTTTCTCTCTACTACCAATCCATACCCTCTTCTCTTTCCTCCCACCTACCCACCTTCCCCCATCCAGAAACGATCATTGTGTTGCAGAATCTAAGCTTCTATCTTTGTTTGTTTGATCATTTGTTTTGGTTATTTTCCACAAGAGTGAACATAATTATATAAGGTATTTGTCTTTCTCCATTTCACTTATTTCACTCACGAAAGAAGACACATAACTATGACCAACATATCTGAAAAACTGCTCATCACTTATCATTCGGGAAGTCAACTCAAACCACAGTAAGATTTCCCTTCGCTCCTGTTAAAATGGCTATCATCAAAAACTCAAGAAACAAGTAGTATTGGCTAGGACGTGGAGAAAAGGAAACCTTCATACATTGTTGCGCGAAATGGTAAACTTGTGTAACCACTGAAAAACAGTATGGAGTTTCCTCAAAAAACTGAAAATAGAACTAGTATATGACTGAGAAATTTTACTTTTGAATATTTATCCAGATAGTCTGAAAACACTAATTCAAAAAGATCTCTGCTCCCGTATACTTACTGCAGCACTAGTCACGATAGGCAAGATAGGAAATAAATGCCCATTAATGGCTGGATGAACAAAGAATATGGACTTGTTTTTCTACTTCCTTTTATAAAACATATTCTGAAAGTTCTCCTATCAATACATCACGTTTTATCTAGGAAACCTTCACAATTTGCCTACGTCACTTATTCTGTCTGGGTGTCTGGGAAAAAAGTGATTTGTGGGCAGTCACTGTTTCTTGAATATTTACTATTATTTAATCACACGCTGGTGTTCAGGCAAATATAAAAGACACACGAGGCATAAACATTGATATTATATACTAAGATAAGACTGACACGAGCTAAGTGAAAAGGAATCTATAGCGGCTAGTATTCAAGTAGTAACACGTTGGATATAGTAAAATACCAAAAATGTTTTAGAGAAAGTGTTTGGGTTGATAAGGAAGGTGTGTGTGTTGGGTGGGGAGGACTTCATGGAAATGTATGGAATCTGAGATAATAATCCTTGCAAAGATGAAAAGAATATTTCCAATTAACAATATAGCAGGTGCCAAGAAGAAAAAGCGAGAGTAAATATGACAGGTATTTGGGAATTAGCAGATGGTGTTCCCAAGATTGAAGAGTGTAGGTTGGAGAGCAGCAGAAGCTAAGATTAAGTGGGCCAGGTAAAGCAAATTTAGCAAAGTGAAATCAATCTTACATGCTAAAATGAAGAAGTTTAATTTTATTTGCATCTATTATAAGTTTCTTAAGGTAGAGCTAAAGAGTAATGAGTGAATAGTCCAGAAAAATAATTCATAAATCTCCCCAGGTTCAAGACATAGCCAAGACATAGAAACAACGAAGTGTACAAAGACAAAATTAACATTCTTTTCATGTTGCAGACTGATAATGGGATCAAGTTAGAACTCAGCAAAGAAAGATGCCCGGAAAAAAGCACCAAATACTGAACAATAAAGAACATATTTCTAAATAAACCATGGGTCAAAGCAGAAGTCAAAACTGAAATTAAAATTTATTAACACGTGAAGGATAATGAAAACACAACTTATTTCAATTTCTGTGATGCCACTGGAGCAGTAGTTAGGGAGAAATTTGTAATACTAAATTCTGATATTAGAAAAAAGGAAAGGACTCAGATGAAAGGCCAGAACTTCAATCCTAAAATTTTATGAAAAAAATGACAAACTCAAAGTAACTAGATGAGAAGAAACAGTAACAACCAAAATATTACAACCAATGAAACATAAAGCAGAAAACCAATAGAGACAATGAAACAAGGCTGATTCTTTAGAGAAGATGAATAAACTTGATAAACTAGGAAGAGTGAGAATGATGGAGACAGACACACAGACAGATAGATACCCTGATTTAATTTTACAAACACAGACCACAAGCTGAGATAAATTTCTTTGACTGACTGGGGAAAATGTATTGCTCACCCACTGGTTTAACAACCATCTAAACCATCAAACCATTAATGTAAGATTTCTCAACATTCAATGCAATGCCACTTGTGAAAAATATAAAACCACATACAACATTTTACCAGTTGCCAGAAGTTAACTTGTCTAAATATGATTACAGGGAGAAATTGTGATAAAATGATAGATGTGTCTGTTCAGGAGATGATGGGAAATCTATCAGAGAAAAGGTTACCTCTAAGGTCTGAATACATCATGAATCATGATTTTAGAAGGCACAGTGGGAAATCAACCGGCTTTAGGGAACAATAGTGAAAGTAATTCCTTTGACATTTTTGTAAGATTTCACCAAAAGCTATGGAGCAAAGATAGGAATCATGACCTAAACCTGGATTAATTTAATGCTGACAAAGGCAAGTTATTTATTTTCTGTTCTAACAGTAAAAAGTCAAAGGGAAACAGTTGCATCAAAACTGGAAGTGGGGCACATTACAGGTTCCCAGAGTCAAGATCTTCTGCTTGTCAACTCTGCTCAGTACAGGAAGCAGTTGATTTAGAGCAGAGGAGGTACGTATTTTCACCAGCGGGCGACAGTGCAAAGGTCCACCTCTGGATGTGGATTCCAAATTATGGAAAAGAACTTCAGTTCTGTAAGGTGAGGGTAAACTACGTTTTATAGAAATGTCAACCTCTAAACTTGCATTCATTGGCAAAGTACCAAAATGTGTACAGTAATTCAGTCGTCCATCTATTTTTAATGCTTATAAAGACAATTACACGTTCGCATCAATCCATCTATTTGATCTTTGAAAACCAGAAAATTCCATTGGTGAAGGAACAGACAAAAGTATACAAACCTAAAATGCCTAGAAATCTGATTGCAGAGTTGAGGCTGCCAGAGGTGGGCTTGCGGTATGGACCCAAGGGGCTATGGCGGAGAACTGCTGCTGCCTTGGTGGTGGGCAAAGCCCTTAGACTGTTGAGCACTTCTTTCTCCATGAGACACTCCTGTCCTCTAACTTCTCCAGAACAAAGTGGTTAGGGGAACAGGTTCCTTACTCATGCCACTTGAACCGAGGTTCCCTTACTTAGCAGTGTAATTTAATTAACCTCTTTGCACTTCATCTACTTTACCTGTGAATAATAAGAGTACCTAGCTACCTCTGCAGGTTGTCAAGAAGGGCTTAGTGAGGTAATGCATTTAAGGACCCTCTGGTGGGGGTGCCTATATGCAGTAAATAGTTGTCAGGAGCCTCTCAGGAGTGTTTGTGTGTATGTGTGTGTGTGTGTGTATAAAAATAAATAGTTGTCATGGCAATATAGTTATTCCATATTATCTTGATATTGTTTGTGAGAGCACAGATGCATGCATTTCCTTTTCTATCTCTTTTTTTTTGGGGGGGGATATGTTCTCAGGACACCACAGGTGCAAACATTAAAGGTAGGTATTCGCTAGGATTATTTTCTTTACCCTCCCTCTGCACCCATCTTAGGGTTATCTCATTTACTTGAGTGGCTTTAACTACCACCTAATTACTGGTGACCCTCAAGTCTCTATCCCTAGTCAAAGCCTTTCATTTTCCCAGATATGTGTATCTATTTGCATATTGAAGATCACCAATGCATGAAAAACAAGATCTTCCAAATCAAGATGCTAACACTGAACTCATCCTCTCCGAATCCCAAATAAGGTTTGTCCCAAGTTGTCGCAATCTCTGGAAATGTAAACACCACCACCCCATGTCTCAAGTCAGAAACCAAAGAATCTTCCTGAATTCTCCCACTTCTTTACATCTGGCAGCCAGCAGTCCTACTCTGGGAATAGAAAGATAAACAAACATTGGACCCTGCATGTCAGGAAACTCAAGGTCTGTTGAGGGGCATGGGTAAGGAGTCTCAGTACAACCCAGTAAATGCTATGCATGGGCCAGCACTGTCCCACTCTCAGTAGAGCATCCCCCCTTCACTCAGTTGGCCAAGACCTCCTCTTGAGTCAGGCTAAACTGTGTCCCCATACACTCCTTATTCCCATCAGGAGGTCTTGCCAGACTCCTTTCATTTCTCCCATTCAGTCTTGTCACTGAGGGCAATTCTGTCCCCTTCTGGGGGACGTTTGGCAATGTGTGGGAATATTTTGACTGTCACAAGTCGGAGGTGGTGCTATTGGCACCTAGTGACCTCTGTGGAGGCCAGTTTACTGCTAAACCCATTGCAACAGACAGCACGATCTTCCACAATGACGGTTTCGGCCAAAATATAGAAACCTTGCTCCATCCAGAGTAGGATCACCTCATATTTGTATTGCCATGACTGCCTCCGAACCAATTTCCATATCCAGTCTCCCTACCACCCACGCAGCACCCGTTCATCCACCTACCACATAGTGGGTAGGAAGATCTTCCATGCCATTCCCTGGCTGAGTCATTAGGGCTTCCTACTCACAGCCACAAACAGTGACTGTCACTGTGCCTAGTCGCATGTGTTGCAATACAAATGCTCCAGAATGTCCGAGTAGCCGAGCATCGTGATTAATTGGCCATCTTGAGTTTCCATAGTGTGTTTGCTTGTGTTCTGCACATTCTTAGTAAAACCGTACTAACTAAACAATCTGCAAGGCTGACATATAATAAATGTTCAATCTATTAGATGAATGGTTTCCTTAATTACTTAATTACTAGATGACACAAATCAGATAAAACCTATCTTGTCCCTGCCCACAAACTAAGTACTCTGTGATAGGTACTGAGTTATTGGAGGTAAGAGCCCAGAAATTATGAAAATCTGTAATAATGCAATTACTTTGCCTCAAAGCATTTTCTTTCTCCTTTGTTTTATTTTTTTATATATGTTACCATACTATATTTCTGTGTCATCTGAAATTTGTTCTTACATTTTATTGGGGCTATCCCAAATAATGACCTATATAGTTTCTTTAAAAATATTAGACATTTAGTAAAATGTTGTACATTATATGTAACATTGAGAAAACAGATTTACCTCAGTGTCTACAAATAGAAACCACTGATGATTAAGTGCCAGGAACAGAGAGGACATGAAAATATGTTATGGTGTGAGCTCTGTGGGCTGTAAGATTTGGAAGGAGTTTCATGTCCTTAATCTCTTGAATCTAGAAAAATAACTTTCATTTGCAGCTAGTCTCCTACATGTTAAATTGAAGATAATAAGATGGTTGAGCACACAGTTAAGCTGGCAAAACTCAGAATATGAAGCAGCCTGTGTTATTCTTCTTAACCGGGTCACTTCACTTTAAAGGCCCACTTTCTTCACTTGTAAAATAGCTTTGTCACCAGGGAGGACACGAACTTGCATTCTGTTATATTGTTTTGACAAACTTTCACCATCTTTCTTCCTCGTAGAATATGGAGATATATAGATATACAGATATCCTAAATGTTTGGCATTTAGTCGACAAAGGTCTTGTGTAGAATCTTGGGGCTAACCATCAAAATATGTGCTCTCTATTTAACATAGTATGTCCACATGTGTGTATATGCCTGAATCCGTTTTTTATGGAGTCTTCCATTTTAGAGAAAGAACTTCAAAGTTATATTTTTGATGATTCTTCATTTGATGCATGTATGTTGATGAGTGTTATTGAAGGATAATAGTTTCTTATTTTCCACTTGACTGGAATAGATGAATATTCTTGTGTACTTTCAAAATTAACTATAAATGTTTTGGCCTTTTTCTCAGTGTGTAAGAACCGGGGTGAAGACCATAGGTGCAGGACAGTGAAAGGACTTACCAGAGACAAAGTGGGGAGCAGAGCAGGCAGAGTGACTGAAATACACTGCTAAGGGGAGCAGTGGGTGAGAGAGGAAATCTCTGATGTGCCATGTGGGTCCCCTCCCTGGCGGGGATCAAACTCAGGTCATGTTGATGATAGTGCTGAGGCTTAACCCCTAGGCCACCAGGGAGGCCTGTTTTGGTCTTGTTTTAATTAGACTAAGTTAAATATTTTACACTTTCCACTGTCCTCCTGCCCACTGGTATTCTCCATTCCCATTCTCCTATTTCTCATGTCATCTCCGTCTTCCTCCTGTCTTTCTCCACTTCTTGTACTCAGATAGGAAGATTCATATAGATGTTCACAAAGGTGGAGATATATCTATATGTATGCATGTGTATATATAAAAATGAATGCTAGTCATACACATAGATAATATAGGTGAATAATTATAATGTATATGCATAGTACTGTATACATATACAATAATTATATTATGTATGATTATGTTGTATATAACATGCATTCATAAATACATATATTTGTACAGATATTGTGAATAATTAGATAATGTGAAAAAGTTTTTCATGCTTTTCATATATATGAATTATTTTCTCTCAACTAAATTTGCAGTGTCTTATGTCCCAGGTTAAAATATTTTTTAAAAAGACATATACTTCCGTGGTGCCTGATGAAGACACAACATTGATAGGGGCTATAAATTAAAATATATTACTTGTATGCTTTGAAATGGCTTATTTCAGTCTCTTTCAGACAGTACAAATGGATGTTTTCTGGCATGTGAATTTTCTTGTGGGTTTGTATCTCCTGACTCTATTGGCAATTTTTTCTGTCACATGGATTATGCTTTCTTTTTTTTATTGTGAGTTTCTCAAGGGGAGTCTGTGGTATCTCACCAGCCCTAGCTATAGAGACAACCTTATGAGGTAGTTTTACATTTGCCTCTGTACATATATCTCACCTGTCACGGACTACGAATGCTTGATCCGTAGTGCTGGAGCATTCACGCTTCGGGGGTAGTATGTATACCCCATTGCCTGTATGGGAAATTTTCTTGATTTTGACTTCTAATAAAGTATCCTTTCCCCTCTCACTCATTGCTCAGTATAGCTGTTTTCCTTCTTTCCTTCCCCCAGAGGCCAGATGCAGAAATTTTCCACACTGTATTTCCCTATCAAGGCTCTAGACAAAGTGTTCAGTTTCAAGTTCCCACATCAGCACCGACAGTCTCCACAGCAGCCTCATTCAGCTTCCCACTTCCACCTGGGGATCAGTCCCTGGGAACCGGCTCCTTGGCTTTCTGTTTTCTTTCTTGCCCAGATATTCTTCTTTCAGGTCCTGCTGACTACCATATTATGTAATAATTCTGCATATCTGTGTTCTTCTAGGAGTATGGTGGGGATATTTTCTACATCAGTTCAGTCTCCTATATTGATTAAAATTTGGGTTCATTAATTGAGATCTTTACTGCAACAGAGATTCTGGAATATACGTGAATAGGTAGGAAAGACAACCTAAGAAGAAGTCTAGCTCTCGGAATTTCTTCCTTACACTGATCTTAGAAGTCAAATTCAATGTAAGCCAGTCTCATAAAGCAAAGATTACTGTACTTGTGCTATCAGAGTGGCATTTAAGTAATACACATATTAATTTACCGGCTAAATCCCGGAAATAATGCTTTGATCCTTTAATTCAGAAACTTTCAGAGGATTTTATTTTACACACATAATATTCTACTCTTTATTTCCTTAGAGAAAAAAAAATATCTTTCTCATCTCATGCTAAAATCCATAATACAGAATAATTACCAATAAGGTGTATACGTAACAACACAATATCCAGTTGGTGCCTTTTTTTGGTCACTTGAGTAATTAGATGAGCTCAATTAATTGTTCACCATTTTTATCTGAAAGTTTGGTTAGTATAACAGAACAGATATATCATTGGAGAGAATATAGAATAACCATGATAGCATATAGAAACACATACTTCTGTAACAGAAAGTTCTCATAAGATGTAAACTATGTATTATACCAATATATCCCACAGACAAAACTAATGTAAGAGATCTATCTCTCAGTAGGAGGTACATATACACAAGCATAAAAGTTATTTGTGGGTACACACACACTTGCATACTAACACTTTTAAAATGAAGAAAACAAGTGAACATTCTGTGTTTTTACATGTACACACAGACCTTCAGAATTAGGCAGAAAAGCAGAGAGAAGCACCAGTACATGTTCACATGTTCACACATTAGCTTTAAACAGATACACTCACACACACACACACATACTTAGTCACCCCTCAGTATGCTCAAGATTGATTCTAGGTAGCAAAATCCACAGATGCTCAAACTCCTTATATAAAATAGTGTGTTTACAAGGGACTGAGGCGATGGTGCACGGGTGAAATGGTGGCGGGTACCCCCTGGGGACTACAAATGATGTCAAATATAACTAATAAAAAAAAATAAAATAAAAGCAAAACAAACAAAAAAAACAACAACAACAAAAAAAATAAAATAGTGTGTTTACATATAACCTATGCATACCCTCCCATATATCCTATATATACACGTTTTTTTCTGTATTTAAATATATATACTTAAATCTTTAGCTTACTTATCAGACCTAACACAGTGTAGAGCTCTGTTAACAGTTGTATTATTTAGGGAATCCACAGAACTGGAGAGCGCATGTACAGAAATCACATATGGCACATTGAAGACCAGAGGAAATCGGCAAAGCAAGAGGAGTTGTTAACATCTTGAAAATACTGAACATAAAGGAAAAATCTGTCAAGATGATGGAGATAGGGAGGACGGGAAGGGCTCCACGCTCCACACCTAACGTAGGAGTAACCTGCACACACACACACATACCTACCATAGGCTGCACACACTCGCAATGCAACTAACAATCTCTGTCTTTTTTTTTTTTTAGTTTTTTTCCTTTTTTATTAAAATATTTTAAAATTTACATATACTTGCCATTAATTGTAATCCCCATGTATTCCCCATCACCATCTCACCAGTGCACCATCCCCTCAGTCCCTCGTGCTCCCATCTTCCCTCAACCCTCCCCCTCCACTCCCCACCAGGTGTCCCCAGTCCATCCTTGTCTTCTCATTTTTGGTTTCTGTGTCTTTATTGCTGTTATTGTTATTATTGTTGTTCAATCTCTGTCCTTTAAACTACAACTCTTGCTTTGACCTGAGACTTCTGCCCCAGCAATGCCCCAGTGAGTGCTGGACATGACGCCATGATATACCAGGTTCAAGATGGTCGGGAGGCTGATGACAAGTTCTGGTGGCTGGACAAGATGAATACCAGGAACATCAACTCTGACAGGGTTCCGATGGGCTATTTGTTTGTGACTGTCTTTGCGTAACTTGTTAAAAAAAAAAAGCCAGCTTGAGATGAAATGGCAGACCAGCCTCTCAGGTCTCTCAGACCTACGGCCATGGAAGAACCCTCTCCTCAGGACACTAAGCCCGCCCCTCCCTCAGATCTGAAAAAGGAAAGGGCTTATAGATTCAATTCCTGTCTCTGTTTATTGGCTTCTTGGTAGTGACAGGCAGCAGGACCAGGCCTATTCGCAGTAACAAAAAATGTGTCAAGTGAGAATATTGTATCCCATAAAAATATGCTGTAACAGTGATGGTGAAATAAACACATTGCCACTTTAACAAGAATAACCCTAATAAAATAAAGAAGCAAGCAAACAAAAACCTGAATCTATTTTCAACAGATCTTTACCAAAAGAAATGTCAAAGAAAGTTCTTCACTCTTAAGAAAATGAATATTGATGAGTGTCTATTTTTCAAAAAAACGAAGTACACCCGTTGTAATAACCATCTAGGTAAATAGAAAAGATATTTTATTTAAATGTTTTATCTTCCCAATTAATCTCCTTTTAGTGTGACTACCTAAATAGAAACTATAATGCCATTTTATAATAAGGATCACTCGTCTTCTAGATTCCTGGGGCTTCATATTTCCATCCGAAGTGTCATTAGTGTGGCCTTTACTGTCCTGACTTCGGTCTGCGGCACCATGTGGGTCAGCCTTGGTGCAGAGTGGACTGTAGGGCCCTCAAGGGTCTATGGAAAATCAAGCTCAAAGGGGAGTGAAATTTTAAAAAATCAGGAAACAGCTCTAATTTACTACAATGCTGGCACACTGTGGAGAAGTTTTCGGTTTTTGTTGTTTGTTGATGAAACTAAATAATACTCTGTGGGAAACATTTGGTCGGTTCCTTTCACTGCACTTGTTTGAACATGACAAATATTTTGATACAATTTAGAAAATTGTGATATTTTCAACAACACATTCCAGTTTACTCTATTCATGATACTAATTATCATAATAGATAAACGTAGGACTAAAACGTAATTCAAAATTATATTACCCAAATGGAAAAGAAAAATAAGTTCCTCCCACCTTGGTCCCACCATTAATTAAATTTCAATTAGAAAAAAATCTTAAATGAGTCTTCAACTTCACTGATTATTGAATGCTTCTTTTTTTTTAAGATAATGAAATATTTTGGTTTTTTCTTCTGGTTGAGAATAATTTGGAATTTGAGGGTTTCATTGCAAAACAGACTTAAAAAAGGAAATGCAGCTGTCTTCATAAATAGTTAAAGATCATTATGACTGATCTTTTCCTGGAGTGAATGTATTTTAAATTTCTTATTTTTCTAACAGATCATTTGGTGCTGACTGGTTTCCAGTTATATGGTCAGCCTGACGTATTTTTTAAACCTAAAAGGTAACCTAAAATATAGTTGAACATTGGATATATTTTCTATTCTGATCGTTTAAGCAGAGTAACAGACTAGATCATATCCAAAGATGGTCTTCCTAGAACTAATTTTTATTTTTGGAAAGCAAAATGAAGAAAATCTCAGAATCTCTGAATGGCTAGTGAAGACTATTCAGATGATCTTCATTCTTTAGAGAAACATGCAAATACCATTTTCCCACGGTGGAGCTCCTCTTCCCTTGGCCCCTGCCCAGTTTCAGGTTTCTCCTCATGTTTAAGTTTCCTTTCCAACTCAAGAATTGTCAAATCCTGTGCCAGATTCAGAGCCTATGAAGCTGCTTGTGTCATGATCTGTTCTCAAGGTGTTCGTGGCGTAGGAGCATACTCAGTCACGGTCAGACATTCAAGTCATCTGCAATGCTTTGTAAAGATTCAAATGTCAAGTTCACATGCAAGAACAATTAGACTATTTGAGAGGTAAGGAGGTACCCAAGCATCCCAAGGTCTTCCCAGTATACTTTCAAGGTTGAGTAATACTGGCTAGATCAGTGGTTCTCAAGATTTTAGCTGTTGTTCTGTGCCCACTATTGGGCTAGTCAAATTACCAAAAAACAGATTACAAGAAACACACCAAACTTCCTGATACAATGGTTTGTGGTAGGTCCCCGATATTCATATTTTCAACAATTTATTAAGTAGTGTATCAATGGTTCTCAGTCTTAAATGAACATTAGAATGACCTAAGAAGCTAAAAAAACAACAGCAATGAAAGACGAATGTCTATGCCTTACCCAGAGATTTGGGTTTAATTCTCTCCCATAACCACAGAGATTTAGGGCTAACTTGTCTGAGATAGAATCCAAGCAAGCATCAGTTTTTAAAAGATCCCTAGGAGATTCTTATATGACTGCAGGTCTGAGGACCAGGGCCCTACCTGAATTGAAAGATCTCAAATCCTGAGTACAAATTTAAATTACTTCAGAAAAATTTTGGAATTCTGATGTCTAGGTCATACCTCAGACAATGAACTTAGAGTCCTTTGTAGTAGACATGGCGTCTACTTTCAAAGACTCCCCACGGTCTCCAATCTGAGAGGAAGGTCCTGAACACGCTGAGAAAAGGCGCGGGTGGGCACAATAACAAGAACCAGAAGGGCAGATTAGCAAACAAGGAAAGACTCAATAAATTTACCCAATAAACTTCTGGCGTGAGTGGGGCTCTCATGGGTAGCTCTCCGAGTGGATGGAAATGCTTGATTTCTTATACACGGGCAGCATTAATTTGAGTCTTGTGTCGTGCTTTTAAATTCTCTAAGTCACTGCTATGCTGGTTTAAGTCTAGTTCCGACACTGAAAGTTCAGGGATTATTTTAAAATTTGTGCAAGTTCATACACAGAATTCAAGGACACCTTCTCTGTCTGCTCAGGGGCGCTTCAGTCACTGTCCAGTCCCAAAGGAAAGCTTCCCTTTTCCTTCTCGGCTAGACGGATGGGGTTTCTCGTGGTATGCTAGTCACCTAACACATCTCTGGCCTTGTGTTGCCACAGAATTGGGTTTTGGCTCCAGGGCAAAGCCACAAGGGGAAAAAACAAATGAGAAACTAAGTCTTACAGTCACAGCTCCATGTTTTGACTCTCCTCCAAAATCTGCCTGCTTATGTTTACTTTTCAGATTTCTCAGGAGGGTTTTTGTTGCCTTTTGTCCAGAGTATTTAACGGTACTCAGTGGGCGACGGCAGCTATACTGGGCTTATGCTACCATCCTCGATAAATAACTGCCTTCCATGTTATTCTTAAAATAAGCTTTACTTTGTGAAAGTTATAATACATACCAATACATACAGGAAAATGGCACCGATAATACTAACAGATACTGTAAACACTGGGTGAGTGAAGGCCCCTGCGCTCAAGGAAAATTTGGAGATACACACTCAAAACAGGCATTTGTATAAAGCATATTAAAGTCATATCCAACACAGCACAGTACAAGAGATTAAGTGATCAACATGGTAACCTTAAAATATTTTATTTTCTAATTCAGTAGAGCCATAGTGGTATAGTTACATTGTCTGAACTATTCATTTTTAAGGTTCCTAAAACTCTAACCTTCAATGTGCTTCATTTAAAATTAGGCACTTTGCTGGCACTTACCTATAGAATTTTCAGTCAAAATGTGACTATCATATATACAAAAATCCTAAAACAGCACATAGTAAGTGCTATCTGTTTTACTACCCATTATCTGAGTTTGGGGGTATTACAGAGCGAAAAGATTAATAACATTACCCGAGGTTGTACAGGTACTATGAGGCAGATCTGATTTAAACCAAAGCTGTTCAACACTACAACCTCTATTATAAGGCTAGGAATGATGCTTCTCTTTTGACACATACGATATCATCAGCTACTACTGTTGTTGCTCACATTAGTTTTAGCAGTATATTTGCCACAGCCCACTTTTTCTTCTGCCCGTTTTTGATGTGGTAGCCATGTTGTCTTCTGACAGACAGCACATACTGCATGTTTCACCCTCTGATTGCTATATCTCATTTGTGGATAAAGAAGAGACTGTGGCTGGGTTTTTTCCGTATACCAGTTTCATTATGGGGCCCTAATTCACTTGCCCAAGTAACTGAACAGGATTTAGAGATCTTTCCTGAGCCAAAGTGCTAGTTGTATCAGCCTCAAGTCTTACAAATAATGCAGGTGCTGTAACACAGGCCTTCAAAACTTGGTTTCTATTTTCTTTCCACACCGTCTAATCTCTTGTCTTTTCCTAAAGCCTTACCCACATGAGTCAATTTGTAGGCTCTCAATTCTGTTTCATTTTCGGGATGAAGCAAGGATTTCTTGCTTCTCGGTGAAGATGATGAACCACGTATTCCTTGAAGGGGTCCCCAGTGACCGTGACTATCACAATACTGTCAGGGACCCTATGTGGAGGCACAAAGGTTAATGGTTGCTTATTACTCTCCACTTATGAAATCTCATATTTAACAGAATTTCCTAAAGTGTGTTCAGTGATCAAATAAGTATAAGAAATTCTAAATTAAATACTGTTGAATAGGCTAGGCATATTTGCCTTAGGATTCCTTGAACTCTTAAAACACAATTATACATTGTGAATATACGTGAAAGAAATATAAATGTATAGCATTTCCCAAGCATATTTGGCCACGGGAACTTTCTTTCTTCTTACTACAATTTTGTGGAATGCTGTAGGCAACTAATGTACCACAGAACATACTTGTAGAAATGTTGACCTATTTTGTTGTGGCAATCAAATAAAATAAGTAAAATGGTATTTAGAATATTAAATGAATTACATAAGATTCAAGAAAGAAATAATTATAGTGCTCCTCAAAGCATAGTCACTGACTACCCACTGAATAATATAGTTGCTTAAAATTCATTTTTTATGCCCAGTGCCCCTCTCTGGAGAGAGGCTGGGGCGTGGAAATATGAACGTCTTTCAAGTTCCTTAAATAATTCATATAAATATTAGTTTTAGAAACAATGGGTTATTATATACAAGGAGTAAATACATTTTTCTCAGAGAAAATTTTGTGAGAAAGTCTAGTTGTGCCAGAAACATGCCATGAAGAAGCTCAAGGGAATACATGTAGCTCAGAAGGAAACCTTGGGATAGTTTCAGAGAAGCCAACAACAATGAAAGTAGCCAGAGGTCACAGCTACAACCCAGGCAATAGGTACGCTAAGGACTTGCTGCCACCTTCCCTGCTTGAGTGTGACTCTTTCCTTCTCCATTGGAAACCCATCTCTGGGTCTCAGACTATACATTGCATTTCAGAGCCTACCTAGTACCCAGAAAAAGACAAACCTGATTCTTTTAATTTCAAATTTAAATTCTCTGATGAAGATCTCGGATTGGCAAATCCTAGGCCAAAGGAATGCATCTCTGGAAAAATGCACTGTGTTTAGTTGCACAAGGAACTAAGAAAGTTAGTTTTGCCCAAATGTGGTGCCCACCCTTGGTACCATAAATTGATGAAAACTATAATCCTCTGCAACAAACATGTCAGCATCCATGTTTAGAGGCTCCAACAAATATGGCACTATGAATAGAGTAGTAGGCATAGAATGCAGCTTCCATAACCTCAAGGAGTCTGCACAAACCAAATGGAATGGTCCAAATGCAAAACAAAAGAGAAACGTGCTCATCTAAGGTGGCTACTGTGACAACTCCACAGAATGTCTATGACCCCATGAAGCACAGCATAAAACTTATACAAGAGAAGACAAATGGACTGAGAATCATTGGTGAGTTTGAGTTCAAAGTACCATATCTTTGAACCAGTCATTTCTGGCCCTATTTAAAATAGGGGAAAAATAACTATCCTTAGGATTCTGTGAGACTCCAATGAGATAAAAATAAGGTTATGGATAGGAATTACACTGGAACCTGGATATGATAAACTCACATTTCAACAATAGATACAATATAATCCCTATGAAAAGTCCAACAGTATATTTACAGAAATGTAAAATAATTCATAAAATCCATATGGAACAACAGAAGGCCCCAAATAGCCAAAGCGATTCTGACAAAAAAGAGGAAGATTGGTTATATGAAACTCCCAGATATCAATGGATACTACAAAGCTATAACCATCAAAACATTATGGCACTAACATAAAAACAGAGACATAAATGATTAGAACAGAGTTAACTGAAATAAATCAAACACTTAAATGAAAAAATACCTGAAACAATGAAACTCCTGGAAAAAAAGCACTGTAAGACTGTTCCTTAAAGTGATCTTGGCAGTGACTTTTTAGATGCTACTAAAAACAAAAATGAATAAGTGGGACTATGTAAAACTAAATATATCCTGTATAACACAAGACATGATAAGCAAAGTTAAAACCCAACATCCAGAATGAAGAAAATATTTGAAAACCATCTAGCTTATATAGGTTTAATATTCCAAATATCTGAGGAACTAATACAACTGATTAGAAAAAAATCCAATTAAGAAATGGACAATGGATCCAAATATGCATTTTTCCAGAAATAGCATAGAAATAGCCAAAGGGTACACAAAAAGATACTTGACATCACAACAGGGACCAGGGAAATGCAAGTTAAAACCACAGTGAGTGAGGTATCATTCACACCCATTAAAATGGCCATTATAATACAGACAAGCGCTGGTAAGGATGAAAAGAGAAGGGAACCCTGTGTATTGCTGGTGAAAATGTTGCTTGGTGAAGCAACTATATAAAATAGCATGGAAAATGCTAAAATAAGTTTAGAAAGCAACTACCATCTAATGCAACCACCTCACTTCTGTGCATACATCCAAAGGAAATGAAATAATTATCTTGAACACACACTTAGTGTTCTAACTTCCTTACCTGTTTTTCACTTTTAAGCCAATAACATCCTCACACTAGTTCCCCAGAATCCACTGGAACTGCTTTTTCCAATGATCTGTGTTGTAAAATCCCATGAGTCATGAAAGGTGCTTCATATAGGTGACCATTCAATCTTTGAAGCACCTAGTATTCTTTCATTGTTTTGGTACAATACACTGTCTTCATTTTGCTTATTTTCAATCTACCTCCCCGACTCTTCTTTGTCTTTCGCACCACCAAATGTCTTGGTTCCTCAAGACTGCGCTGGGCTCTCTTATTGCCTCACATGTGCAGCCTACCTGGGTAATCTCAGAGCATCTAGTGATGGTTACTCTGTTATGTTATCTAAAGTTCTTGTGAGCTAGAGAAGATCCGCATGCATATTTCACTTTCACTGCCAGGTTGACATCTACCTTTTGGGTCTCACAGAATTTCCAGACTCAACATTACCCAAGCTGAGGTCGTCTAACTTTCCCTTCAGTCCCTTCATTGAAGTTGCTAAAAACCTCAGACAGGCCTGCTGGAGTATTTGTAGACTAATTCTTATTGTAATCCAAACTATAATAGATATTTACAAATATTTTACGGTTACTTCACTCTGGCTATTTGAATAATGCAAGAGAAGGCCCAATGAAGAATGGTGGAGATTTCTATGCCTTGTAGAACTCTCATTTTACCTAGGCGGTATTATTTATAGATACAGGAACTTTTAGAGACTTGATAAATCAAAGCTCAGTCTGAGATAATGCCATGTTAGCTCATTCACTATCAAATAATGTGTTCATTTGCATTTCCCTCGCCATTAAAAGACCTTTGCAACCACTAAGCGTGTGTGTTGTCATGGTCCCTGTCAGCCATGTGAGTGTTCTACTGTGGCAACAACCAGCCCCAGAAGTCTTACAATGGCACCCACAGAAGCCACATTCCGCCACTCTTGTTCCCTATGCGCTTTCCCCTTATGCTGCAGTGAAGTCACCGTGATCTCAGCTGGACGATAGTCACGGCTTCTCCGGGCATTCCCCACTCTCGCCCCATGCAATGAAATCCCCTAGAGTACCCCTTCAAAAACTGCGACTCATACTGTGCCACTCACCTTCTCACCCTATGCAGCTTCCCAAGAATGCAGCACACACGTAATAACTTGAACTTTAACTGTAAGTCCTCCGGTTCCAGATCAAGTGGCCCCCAGAAGCTCACAAACAAAGCTTGGCCTGGCCCAGCATTTTCTTCACCTTCGTTTTATGCTACTCCTCCTCATATCCAAAGTACAGTTCAGTTATGGCGGCCTGCCCAGCTGTTCTAACTGCTCAAGTGCTTCTCCCAGGTTCTCCACAAATGCTGTTCACTAGACTCTGGCACACCTGTTCCCTCACCGTTGCTCAATGAACATTTATTCGCCTACATCAGCCTCCGTGCCTGATCATTCACATTACTGTCTCAGCAAGTAAAACAATGCTTATTAATTATCACACAAACTATCTGCAAGTCTTTATCCCTGAACTGTGATGTTCATATGTGTAGGGGCGTGTCCACATTCAGCACCTGCGTGCACAGCTCTGCCTACTTCTGCGATTCTGTATGAAGAAGAAAGCCTTTTGTCAGACATCAGCTATGTCATCTAAGGATAGCTTTGTTAATAATGCCAAAGGTGATGTTGGGGGTACATGGTGACAAAATAAAGTCATACATTCATTTATATGCCTCGTTGGTGTTAGAAACTCACAACATTGTAGAACTGGAAAGAACCGTAGGTCATTTAGTTCAGTGACTTCATTATTTAGTTGAGCAGATTGAAGCCAAAAAAGCAAAGCAATTCCTAAGATAACAGAGTAAATTGATGAAGAACTGAGAGTAGAACAGCCTGTTATTTATTAGGGTTATTCCCCTCTAAAATAGATTAAAATTCATAACAAATATATTTTACATTTTTAAATGGGAGAAATGGCATCTTCTATCAGTTCCAGGCAATTCTGATGAAATATACTGTCTGCCTAAAACATGTAAATATAAACAATTTTCCCACTTTCTATTCTACTAATTAAAGAGGAAAATCTACCTACCTCATTAAACATGTAGAGAACAGCAACTATAGAAGATTAATGAAGGCATTTGGAAGGACATATGCTTAGAGAGTCGACTCAAAGCATAATATGAATAGAAATGAGAAAAAATGAATGAAAGTCACATTAGTGAGTATAAAATGAGTGCTGCTTAAATATCACATTTAGATGTCCTCGATACCAAATCAAAAAGATAAAAATGCTGTCATTTTCCATAATTGCCGTGGAGATGAAAGCACAGAGCACAAGCTCCACGCCGGTCATCAAGCAATTCCATAAAAGGAAGCTATTGTTACCATGCCGCTCTGAAGGTCCCTTATCAGTACCCACCCCACCCGAGCAGCCATTACTCCCGATGGCGAGTCCTACCTGCGGTTTCTGAGTTGCATGCTTCTACACCTCCTACACAGTGATTCCGCCACAGTCCGTCTGCATTCAGTCGTCACCTGCTGTGACCCATGTGCTAACCACTCTCCAGCCACAGAAATTAAAAGCAAAAACCGTTTGTGTTCCAAGGTAAGTGACGGTCAACTGGGAAATTTAGTGACAGGAAACAGATTTTTTAACACCAGATACTTGTGCAAGGACGGGTGTGCAATATGAGCAGAGACTCACTAACTTCCCTCTCTAAGTGTGTAAGCGTCTGAGATTCTGAGCTGTGACCCTGCCCGCACTCTGTCTTCAGAGATGAGCCCTTCAGCTGACAGAAGAACTAGCACTTGACAAAATCTACTAACATCTATGATAATAAGGCGAGCAAAGGAGCGTCAACACAGGAGGAACAGAAGTGAACTGTCTTAAACAGGGGGCCATATGAAAAACCCATAGCTCATGTCACATTCTATGATGTAATCAGGTATCAAAATAAGTAACCGTGTTCCCTCTGGAGGCAAAGCTTGACGGTAAGTAAAATGAGAAGACTTTTACCTTGCGCGGCCTCTCCTTTTCACACTCAGCTGAGGACTCCTTTGGCGTCTAGGCAGTGACTGAAAGCAGCTGATTATTAAGGCCGGCGCATTCCAGTGGAAGGTGGGACTCTCACAATGGGTAATTTGGGTTTGAGGTCTCCCCTTCCACAAGACCAAAGCTTTCTTAGAGATGTACCACAGTATGAAACTCTACACTGGGTTTTCGTTTCTTCCCATTTCCTTCACACAAGTCAGGCCTGCTTCATCATCAGAAGCTCTTCCAACTGATTCTCAGTGGGTTTCCTGCCTGCGCAAGCATGCCCTGGTGGCTGCGTCTCAGAGGACCTGAACGAATGTACTCTGTGTGCTCCGATGGCATGTCTGCGTTGAGAGACTTCTACGGCACTTGGCAAGCTGCACATTAGTGACAGTATCTTTACCTTCGTTATCAGTAGCTTCCAACCTTGGGGGAAACAGGCGCTGCATTTTACTCCTTGTCATCTCCAGAAGCCAGCATATGCCTAGAACTACAGCCAGAACTTATCCTCCATCTTGATAAACTTGAGCTTATGGTATCTAGACAACAGCAGCCTCCTGCTCTGTGTGAGGATGCGGACAGAGAAGTCACGTGTTCCAAGTGGTTCACAGGTGGACGGAGATAACAGTCAGGTTGGCTGATTGGGACCTGGGGCAGATCCACCTCCTGTGCAGCCTTGGTACTTTGAGTTGCTTTGTCCACTTATCCCAGGGGTCTGTACAAGGATCAGTTCAAGCTGTCATGATACGAGATAGTTTGGTAGACACTGCTAGAACGCATCACTTCCTGTCAGAATGCATTTCTCCAATCTGGAAATAATTAGTGGGTTTTGATCCCCCGCCATGATGGAAATTACTGGCTTTGCACCCTGTAGTAGTTCATTAACTATTTAATGAATGAAATATGAATTACACTTTGCACAAAATTTTTAAAAACTCAATAAATAGATATAAGCACATAGTGAGCTAGAAAAGAATTTGCTAATCCAAAGACTGGAGCTGGAAGTACA
Source organism: Galemys pyrenaicus (assembly GCA_019455555.1). Taxonomy (NCBI): domain Eukaryota; kingdom Metazoa; phylum Chordata; class Mammalia; order Eulipotyphla; family Talpidae; genus Galemys; species Galemys pyrenaicus. Next base: position 1,812,677 of record JAGFMF010011974.1, read on the forward strand.
AATACTAGGATGAAAATGAGCTTCCCACTTCAGATGAACTTTATAATTTCTTGTTATCAAATTATCATCAATTAATTGGCGCTGCCTTTAGACAGATTTTCTGCTAGAGGGGTTATTTCCATAAAGATCAATGTTCTGAGTAAGGTCTTAAAGCAAGCCAAAAATAAAATAAAAATGCCTGAAGAAATTTATATGCATGAATAATCCATAATAATTAATTGGCAAGAAGGATTCTTAGATGAAAATATGCCATTGGAAACTACACTTAATTTCAATAGGTTAGACCTGATTCCTAGATAGAATCATGAAGACCCGAAGCTTGAGGGAGGCTCAAAAGTCATTTAATCCCAGTCTCCTAATTTACAAAGAAACAGGAACTCGGAGTAGTGATCGGGCAAGTTCACAGCAAAATGGCGACACAGCCAACATTAGGATGAACTTTTTTGGATCACAGGCCAGTGTTTTTGACTGTCCTTTCAGCTATTTGTTGTGGAAAAATTACTATTTAAGGTCACCTACAAAATGGCTCTTACAGGAGATGTATGAGTGTCGGGAAACCAAGCTGGTGGAGCGGGGCAGAGATTACATTGGAGTAGCTGTGGAATTGTGAGATTCTGAGAAGAGAGGGAAAACACAGGTTTTGCTCCACCCTTCACATCTGACCAAAGAACTCTAGATACGTACTGAATCCAAGACACAGGAGCATAAGTCAGTATCAGTTATTAACTCATACAATAAAATTTGCTTTTGTTGTATGTACGTTGTCTTGCAGGCTGACAAACGTACCCCCATTTTTTGCAGCACAATTTACAATAGCCAAAGGCTAGAAACAGCCTAAGTGTCCAGCAACACATGACTAAGTAATGATGGGGCAGCACTGCAGACATACATAATGGGATACGACTCAGCTCCGAAAAAGACATGAATTCCTGCCATTTGCAAAAACATAGATGGACTGAGGGAGTATTGTGCTCAGTGAAATTAAGTCAGATGGAGAAAGACACCCACCATATGATTTCACTGATTTGGTAGACAGAGAAACAAAACAAATGGATGAACTAAATTTAACAAAAATCAACGTTTAGGCTATAAGATCAGTTAGTGGTTGCCAAAAGGGGAGGAAGAAGGGAAGCTGGCAAACTGGACAAAAGGGATCAATTATCTGGTGAAGGACAGAATTATCCTTTCATGGTCTCAATGTGTAGTAGATACATGTGGATTTTTTTTAAAGATTTATTTGTGCATACCAGGGTGTAGGCCAGAAGTGTGGGGGGTGGGGGGTAAAAGGATCTACCAGAGACAGAGCGGGATGCAGAACAGGCAGATCAACGGAAGTACACTGCTGAGGGAACAGCGGGCAAGGCAGGAGAGGTCTGCTGTGCCATGTGGGTCAGCTCCCCAGCTTGGGATGGAACTCATGCTGCAGTGGCTGCAGATAGCTTGATAGTGCCGACACTTAACTTGTTGTGCCACCATGGAGGCCCCATACACGTTGATTTTTAATGATACACACCTGAAACTCGTATGCGCGAAAGCAATGTTACTTAAATTTTTAACAATTGCTCAGTCCTAATCCTGATTCCTCTATCATCCTGCTAAGAAACTTCAAGCAGGGGCTTCCTAAGGGTGAAGAGCGGGAGCGAGCCTCGCCAGTGCAGACAAGCTGGAGCATTTTCTGCAGAGATTTTTAAAACAAGAATAAAACACTGTAAAAGTTGGTCTTGTTTTTATTAGGTTATGTCACTTCTAAATTATGGCAGTGAATAAACAATCTTTCCCCAAAAAATCTTCTATTGGAAACTCTAAAAGATTGCATGATAACCATTATCATTAAATTGCAATTATACATGCATATGTAACACAATTGCATGTGCACATAATTACATATTGTAAATGCATATACAATGTATCATACATAACATATGCTTATATAACATAAATTATGTAATAGATGGCTATTATGTATTATATCTACATAAAATTTTGTGTAAGATTTAAATTAGCACATTTTTGTACTTAGTCACTGTGCAAGGTATTTTATTTGCAGAGCTATTAGACAGCTGGCCCAGACACAGCTGACTCAGCTAGCCCCACTCCTTTCCAAAGTATGTTCTTAATGTTGGGAACTGTGTGAACTAGATTCAAGTGCCCTTCTCTCTACAGTCGCTCAGTCACTGAAGCAATGTGTGAAACATACCCCAGCTTTAAAGCAGTGGCTTATAAACAAACAAGGAAAGCACAGTGATAATAAAAACAACAACAAAAAAAAACAGTTTTGCAGCTGTCATTTTCTGCAATCACTTGCTTTAATACATGTCTAAATCAGTGAAACGAAGTGTGAACTTCAAGGTGTGAAGTTTTTGAAGGAACATGCAAAATTTCTCCATGTTAGAAGATAGAGTATTTTAGAGATTTTACTGAATTTAAACATCTTTGAAAGTGAAATGTATTGCTCTTTCATTATTTCTAAGACAGTACTTCTTTTTTTAAAACCTTCACAATTTGGCCCTGGAGGCTGAGTCCTTTGGTTTTTCTGTCATTTTCATTTTAAACAGCTCTTTTGAAGTACAACTGACTTACAAAAACCGCACATCTTTAAATGGTAGCTTGGTAAGTTGTGACATATGTGTGCAACCATTGAACTATCGTCACGGTCAATAATGTGAATATTTTCATCATCCCTAAGAGTTTCCTTGGCCCCTGGCAATCTCTGTAGTCACATAAGCACCGGTCTCCTTTCTGGTGAGCCTGCTAGCATTTTAAGGTGTGAGTTACATACTTCCTCTAGCTTTCTGCACCCTGAGCAGAAGGTGGAAATCTAGCCTTTGTTTTTCGTACCTAAAAATACTGCAATATAATCAACTGGTATATTCTGAAAAGGCATGTTGGCTATTTGAAATTCACTTAGGTCCAGTATAGTTTTGAATGCTCCACATACACTTACAAAGACTGTGCATGCTATTGTTGACAAGTATAAAGATATGTATGTGTCAAATAAAATATCCCATGATATAGTAATATGCATTCACATATTGCTTAGACTTTCATTAATATTGCTGTTTTCCATATACTTAGTTTCCTTGACTACCAGTCTCTTCCAGGAGAAGTAAAACTGCACAAACAACTACTGACTTATTTACATCTTCCCGAAATTCTGTCCAGCGTGCTGTAAATATTTTGAGCCTGCATTTTACTTTCACGATTGTTCTATCTTTTGATCTATTGTTTCTTTTACCAGCACATGCTCTCCTTCTTCGTCCTTTAGGATCTGAGTTCATGCCTTCATATCTTATTCATCTGATAATAAAATGTTTACCTTGGTCTCCTTTTCAAATAGTGCAGTTTTTGTTCATTGCTTTGTTTTCTTCTTATGACATTATTTGACCTTATTTCTGTTGTCTTATTCTATTTGTTCAACTTCACTTTTTCTGCTATTTCAATCTTGCATCACCTTTTATTTTCAATCTCTGTATCATTTTTACCTTCATGTATCTGTCATACTTTATTCCTTAGATCACTTTCTCCTTTCCTTCACACTGATCTTCCATTCTGAAGTTTGTCTTTTTCCTGCCTGGTTACTGACACACCTTCTACTTTAACACGTGTACTGGTTACCCTTATCCTACCCTAACTGTCTTTGTTGATTTTTTTATTATCAGTGTCTCATGCTTATAAGCAACCTGTTTGATAGGGCCTAGAAGATGAACACTTCAGCTCTTCAAATTCTGCTTTCCTCTGCCACATGCCAAGCACCCGTGTGGGCGACCTCCCCCAACTGACAGTGCTGTACTTTCTTATGTCTTTATCTTTATATTTTTCATTCAGCTCCTTCTTCTTCACTTCATCTGCCTCTGCCTCATCACCCTTTTCCTTTTTTAAAAAAAGATTTATTTATTTATACACACAAGAGCTGGGGTGCAGGCCAGAGGTGTGTGAGAGGATTCACCAGAGACAGAGTGGGGAGAAGAACAGGCAGATGGACTGAAACACACTGCTGAGGGGAGCAGCGGGCACAGCAGGAGAGGTCTGAGCCACGAGGGTCCTCTCCCTGGCTGGGGAATCAAACTTGTGCTTCTGTACCATGGCTGCTTCACAGTGCAGTGCTCAACCTGCTGTGCCCCTCCTCTGCCTCATCATCCTTTTCCTTTTTCATGCTAATTGGCCCCTGCTGGCATCCATCCAGGGAAATGCATAAAACAGAAGTAAGTGTAAAGAGCCAACTCCACCCCTGCCTGCTCCAACTACCTTTCTCTCAGTAAACATCTGTCTCAAGGCACGGCCTGTTTTCCATACGTCTTTGGGGTTCGCCAATTGCCCTACCTCACGGGTACTACCTTCAAGGGCTGGTTCAAGATGGGAGGCAGTCACCTGAGTGCATAGGCATCCTGTTAACAACAACCCCTCCAGCTTTTTACCAATTCACTTCAGCAAAAGGATCACAGTTCAGCTTTTGCTCCAATCTCCTAAACATCTGCGTTCTCCCCTCCCAGCTGGCTTGGTACCTGCACATTATATTTAAAATATATTATCAAACTTTGTGGTGCAAAGAAAGCAGGCCCAGAAACCTTAACTCACAACTCATGCTAACCCTTTTCATTCACCTGTAATATGGGGGATATTATGAAATTGCATGTATGCTAAATGGGGTGCTGGAAAGCACCAATCAGATAGTGGCTACACACGTCTTTGGACACTTACCACACACAAAGGTGACGGGCTGTCCTAGTCATCATGCTGTGGGCCTGGGACAAAGGACCCAGAGATTTCCTTCAGCTCAGTCACGCACGCCTGTGAAATCAGAAAACCTCGACAATCCCTCACCCTGAAGTCTCCCCATAGGTGCAAAGACTTAGGTGTGTGAGTACTTACACTTAATCATTCTTCCAAAGCAAATTCAGTGCTAAATCTTCCCTTAATCTGGCATATAGTATATATTTATCTCTCACAGAACTCCTTGCACTAAACTCCATTATAGTGTGTATGTAGCATACGTTTTTCCTGATCACTCTCTCAGGGGCATCATGCAAACACCGTGACTACTTCGCTGGCACCCAACATGACTACTGGTCCCGTATGGCACTGTGCAAATGTTCAGCAGCACGACATAAAACGGCCTTAATGGGGGTGCTGCTCCATTTTCCGCATCTAAGTGATGCAGCACAGGGTGGGGTGAGGGCTAGAAGTTAACTGGGATAAGATGCAGGGACCTCTGCCTGTCACGTATTTTTTAAGTTTTTTTTTAATAAAGATTTATTTATTTATTCATGCACACAGAGCTGGGGTGCAGGCCAGAGTCGCGTGGGAGGTGAGAGGACTCACCAGACATGGGAGGTGAGAGGATTCACCAGACAGAGTGGGGAGCAGAACAGGCAGATCGACTGAAGTACCCTGCTGAGGGGAGCAGCGGGTGAGGCAGGAGAGGTCTGCTGTGCCATGTGGGTCACCTCCCTGGCCGGCAGGAGGGATCAAACTCATGCTGCAGTGGCTGCAGTCTGCTTCACAGTGCGTTGCTTAACCCACTGTGCCACCAGGGAGGCCCTGTCACGTACTTATTAACCACCTCTGGATAATTAGTGAACTCACGTATGCTTTAGTTTACACGCACCTGAACTGAGCAGATTCTCTATTTGCTGTAACTTTTCTCCAAGATGTTTGAGAGCTTAAGCATGAGATTTGTCTTATCACAATTAAGGTTACTAACAGAGAATATTTCTCTAGAACCTGAAGTGCCATTCATACCAGTTAATTGTAATCCAAGGAAATAAATTCATTTAATAATAGTCCTGCTAATAGCACTGAAAGAGCAACAATATATTTCCAAATTACATTGTACAATTCTTTTAAAATAGAAATAAATGTAATTATTTCAGAAGAAAATCTAATAGTACCTCAGAAGGCAACCTATATTAACCATCATGTGAGTCAAATCATAGCAGGATTGAGGACAATGAAATTGGTATTTTTATATTGGAAAGAAATTGAGATAGATGTTTTTAAGTACTCATAAATCCTTATAGTTACAACTGAGTTGAAGAGATTAAAAAAAGATTAATTTTAACTGAAGATAAGAGAATAATAGAGGAGAGAGATTATAGGTGTAATCCATTCAAGTAGGAATTATTTGTTATTTGGAGAGAGAGATGATGAAGCAAATACTAAATATATTTCTTCAGGTGGGGTGAGCTAGGGAAATTGAATCTGAAACAATGAATATTACATAACTCCCCATTTTGATCTTTAAGACATCATCAAGATTATGCTAAGTCTGAGAAACACAGGAATTATCTAAAGAAAAATAATCTTTTATTTTAGCAGGAAATAATTTCTGGAAGTAATTTTCAAGGAGTTTTAAATAATGCTATCTAGTATGCTTAGTTTACAACAGTTAAATCTAATGGTTGGAAATCTTGACCATTAAAGTTTGTTTTGTTTAATGATGAGATGACCCAGTTCAACTAAGTATTTTCCTGAATGATGCTTTTGCTATGAACACTGTGAATGCTTATTGAAACATCTATAGCAGTTACCTGTTTGTACAAATAACAAAGAAAAAGTAATGACAATTAATACTTTGTGTCTTCTAAATGAAAGGTACTAAACTAGGTAGCACTTTTCATGCATCCTGTCTAGTGAGAATGCAGTGATTTCTTCTTGGAAATATGATTCTTTTTTTAAATTTTTTTATTTATGCATACAAGAACTGGGGTGTAGGCCAGGGCTGGGGGGTGAGAGACTGCACCAGAGATAGAGTGGGGAGCAGAACAGGCAGATCAACTGAAATCTACTGCTGAGGGGGGCAGTGGGCAAGGCAGGAGAGGTCTGTTGTGCCATGTGGGTCAGCTCCCTGGCCGGGGATCAAACTCAGGCTGCAGTAGCTGCCAATAGCTTGAGAGCACTGAGATTTTAACTCCTGCACCAACAGGGAGGCCCCAGCAGGTATGACTCTTATTTGGTATTTAACCACACATGCCAAATATAGGGATCTTTGGACCTTCCTCATAGAACTACTTTGGGGTTCTAATATGCAAAATCCCTTATTTTGTTTAAGATAGAGTCCAAGGAAGGCATCCCCACACATATCTCACACAGTAGATAGTGTGGCCTTAAAATAATCTTAGCTTCTGGAAAACTAAGTATCACACCATATGCAAAATATAATTTTAAATGGATAAAATATTCAACTGTAATAACTAATATTGTGAAACCATTAAAAGAAGACATAAATGTCAATCTTTGGGATGCTGGATTGAGCAACAGTTTCTTAGAAATGAGAGCAAAGCACACACAATTTGGGGAAAAATACAAGTTAGAAATTATCGAAATTAAAACCTTATGCACCAAAGGGCACTATGAAAAGAAAGTAAAAAGATAACCTACAGAATGGGGAAAAAAAACCAGAAATATCCAGCATTCATAAAAATCCTTAATAAAAAGGGTAAATAATGCAATTTAAAAAATGTACAAAAGCTCTCAATAGATATTTCTCAAAGGAAGATATACAAATGGCTGAGAAGAATACGAAATGTTTAATATCATTAGTCATTAAGGACAAACAACCAAAACCACAATATGCTATCACTGCACACTAAGTAGAGGGCTATAATTTAAAAAACGTAACTGGAGTGTGATAAATTTTTGCAAAGATATGGAGAACAGGAATACACATCTGTCAAAGGTAGAAACGTAAAATGGAGTTGTTGCTATGGAAAACAGTGTAGTAACTTCTCAAAATGAAACTTAGACCCAGTAATTCTACTACATGTACCAATATATCCAAGAGAACTGAAAATTTATATTCATACAAAACCTTATCCACAAATGTTTATGGAAGCATTATTAATAGCATCCAAAGAGTGAAAATGAGCCAAATGTCCCTCAGATGAGGAGTGGATACACAAAAAGTGATATATGCAATACACCGCTATTCAAAAACAAAAAGAAATGGAGTATCGATACATGCTACAATGCACATTAACCTTGAAAACATAATACTAAAACAAGGAATTCAGACCAGAGAAAAATAAGTGCACATATTAAACGAGCCCCCTAATATGACATGTTCACAATAAGAAAATCTATAAAGTCAGAAAGTAATCAGTGGTAGTCTGGGAATGTGTGAAATGGGACAGGAAAACAGCAACCAATGGTCTGAGCTTCCTCAATAAAGATACTGTGATATTAGACAGGGTGATATTTATACAACCTTATGAATAGAAAAGGGCCCTGAATTATATACCTTTAATTTGTGAACTTACAGTATGTGAATTATATCTCAGTAAAAAGAATAAAGGTATTCCCAGATACATTTTAAGAACAGAGTTTCTAGAAGGCATAACTTCTAAGAAATGTTAAGGGAATTTCAGGCTGAAAGCAAATGGCTCATTTGAAAGATGATTTGAATCTAGAAGAAATAAAGACAACTGTTAAAACTAATTATGGAGGCAATTGTAAACAATAGCATAATTGAATATTCTTTTCTCATGTCTTTAACAGACTTTCAAAAGCAATATATACAACAATATGAACATAAATGTACAGTAGGGTCTAGAACATCACGAGATAAGATATATGTGACAGTAGTAGAATAAAGAATTGTGGAAAGGAATGTGAGGAAATGACTGCATATGGTATATTGAATCCATGAAGTGTTAAAATTGTGCATATTTTATAAGTGAAAATAAACTAAGCTTCTAAATGTAACAAAATAATGTGTATACTACTACTATCACAGAGAAAGAAAAGGAGCAAGCAGACTTTTGTAAGACTTTAACAAGTCTGTATCTCACTGAGATTGTGGTTATATTGCTCCAAGGCAACATGTCCAAGGCAAGTGCTAAAAAATACCCAAACAAATGCAGTGAAAATGGCACTTTGCTTTCATCAACATGTAAGAACTTGGACAATGTTGCTCACTTCTGATAACAGGAAAATATTGAAGAAAGTGAAAATGAATAACTTTCTTCCACCAACAATCTTTAGAAGAACAAATACAGAGAATCACAGCTGAGTTTAGCTTACGTGGAAGAGAAGACACTGGAGCTATAAATTTGCAAGAGCCTTTACCAACAAACCCAATGAACTGCTGAAGGTGGAGTGTACACTAATGTGAGAGTGAGAAATTCTTGGAGGACAGTCTTGGGAACCCCCAACTTTTGGGAGTACTACCTGCAGGGATCCCAGTAGGTGCTCATGATGAAGAACAAAGAAAACTCTTCTAGTAGCATTGAAGACAGAGGGTAAAGGTCACCATTTTGTACTACACCAAGAATGTTCTCCATAAGAAATGACAAGAGGCTTTTGAGAGTCAAATGGTACCAAGTGGGGAAGACATTTACTCAACCTGAAGCCCCTCTAGACTTGCTGTGTCACCAAAGGGGGAAAACTGTACCAATAAACAAACACCAAGCGAGGTAAACAAAACGAAGCCAAAAAGTGAACAGACATATCACATTTTAACTGAATACTGTAAAAAAAAAAAAAGAGGAAGAAAATCTTGAAAATAAGACTGAGAAAAAAAAACCCCTTGCCTATGGAAGAATAAGGATTAAAAATTACAGTGAATTTTCTGTCAGAACTAAGTCAGAAAAGATTAGGGTAAAAAAGTATGCACAACATTGAAAGAATAAAACCACCAATGTGGAATTCTATAGCTAGTGAAATTATTCTTTTAAAATGAACAAGAAGTAAGGTCATTCTCAGTGAAACAAAAACTGATACAATTCACAACAAAAAGACCTTCCCTCCAAGAAATGTTAAATGATATTCTCCAAGGAGAAGAAATGTTATATAGGTCAGAAATTCAGATCTACATAGAGCTGGAAATAGGATCAGAGAAGGAATAAACAGAGTTTGAGCTTTTATTTTTCTTATTCTTAATCTAAAACCAACTACTTAAAATCATATTTTTTGCGTGTGTGATTACAACACAGATTAGTGCAATGAGTTAAGACTGGTATAAAGCCCAGGCAGTGGAATGAAGAGTACTCTTCCTTAAGGTGTCTGCAATCAACATACAGAGGCATAGCAATACTTCAAGGTAGATGCTGATTAGATATCTCCAAGACAACTCCAGGGCAGTCCTTAAAACACTTCAATAAAGAATACAAATACAGTATCTCACAGTTCTGGAAGTCAGACTCTCAAAACACGCCTTGTAGGATCGCCCAGGGCTGGAATCAACATGGCCAGGGCCCTGCGTTCCCTTCGGAGGCTGCAGGGGAGAATTCAGTTCTTGGCCTTCTCCTGCTTCTAGAGACCAGCGGAACCCCCTGTCTTCTGGCCTCTTCCTCTACCTCGAAAGCTGCAGTGCGGGATCTTCACACCTGCCTCACCTCAATGGCTCAGTCACACCCCTTCACTAGCACACTCTTGTAAGCACACCCACCCAGATAAACCTTATCAAGATCTATAGCCAAACCACCAGGTCAAGATGCTTCGCTTGTGCAAAGTCCCTTCTTCCATGAAGCCAACACACTGCACAGGCTGTGGGGAGGAAGGAGCTGACGCATCGAGGGAGTAGCAATGTCCTCATGGTCAGTGTGAGGAAGCGAACGTCACCAGCGCTCGAGCTGCCCCTGTCTCCCTTTCCGCCCATTTAACCTCTACCCTATATTTCCGTCACTTATACATGTATCCGTAGATCCTCCACTTCATAGTAAAGAGCTGAGTAGCCAGCACGAACCCAGCCATGTCAGGAAAGAGCAGCACTGCCGGGAGAGGCCGGATTCATGGCTGTCACGGCCCAGGGGGCATGGGCTGGCCGAGGTCAGGGTGTGAGGCCCACCTGTAGGGTGAGCCAAGTGCTGCGCTGCGCCTGAGAGGTGCTCGGGCCAGAGGCACGTCCCCCTTCACCACACAGCGCTCACAGCCGTCACGGCTCACTGACATCTTTGTTTCATCAGCGCGCTCGCCTGCTCAGGATTCACATCTGACCTGTCTTTTGACTTTAAAGTACAAATCGTTTCCTAAATACAGGCTGACTGACTTGGTCCATCCATACTCATGTACCACTGTTGTTCACACGCCTGCATTTATTCCACGTGAAACCCTGGAAAATACTGTTCTAACCAGATACTGGTGCTTTTCTAACGCAGATTTCACCTACAGAGTTTTTGAGGATTCCAGCACAGGAGCAGCTTGTTTATTGCTGACTCCTATGAAAAGGTAACTTCTCTTCCGCCTTGAAATACTCTTGTCACACGCCAATGTCACATGTACAGCCGTATGTACACTCGCACACAGCCGGCCCGGGTGAGAACTGACGCTGAGCTCTGGAACACACAATCATCTGCTTCCCTTGTTGCCTGTGGTGACCAGAGGGGAGCAGAAAGCAGGTGCAGATTTGAGCCTGCTGATGGACCAGGGCTAATTTCTTGTGAAACAATCTAAACTGCATTTCATTCTGAGTCAAATCAGTTGCCCAGAATAGGTTTTTAATGAAGGCATCAATAAGAATGGTGCAACAAAATTAGAGACGATTTTCAAGGAATAAATTTTTAAATTTTATATATCCATGAAACATTGCATTGAGAAAATAAAGCCTTTATGGGCCCTTCGGGACTTTCAAACAAGAACATACATGCAAGAAAAAGTGATCTGGGAGGCCATTATGAAACTTTGCAGCATCACGAAATGAATGAGGCTGAAGTTGTGGGAAAGATGTGGCTGTTTACACATAAGTACAACACTTTATTAGCACTGACGGGGAGAAGGCAGAAGACATGTGCACATACCGTGCATAGAAAGTACCTTATTCTTAGGAGTCGTACTGATGCAAACACTCCTGTTAGCACTTCAAGTTTCTTCAGATGTAATCAGAGAGGAAAGCTTGTTAGGAGAATTCTGCCACTTCAGTCTGCAAAATAAAAATATCTTTAGGAATGAGCCAGATCTTGGAAGTTTCGCCCTTTCAGTCTAGATCATTAATGCCAAGGCAGAAAAATGAAGCTGACCTGAAAATGCCACCATTTAAAAAAAGTGTGTGCCGGATGTTTTAGCATGAAATAATCCTCACCCACAGAGCAAAAGGCAAGGAAACTAAAGTATTTTCTGAGATTTTCTTTTCTCCACATCACAGCTGCAAAGTAGAATAAATGCTGTCCTTTTTGATGGGTAGGGAACTGAGTTGGGGCCATGGGCTTCGTCCTTAAAGTCCTTTATGATATAATTATCTTTCAGTCACTGAGCTCTGTGCAATATGCTGGATATTTCACACATACTAGCTGTCTGAGTCCTAACAATCTCTTCATGAAAGAGAAATGCTTATAAATTTTATTCCTACTTAACAGACAAACATCGTTGTATCACCAAAAATCCAAACTAACAGCAAATCTCATTGGCTCTGTTTCAAAACTTAGGGAGACTCCTATCATTTCATCACATCACTTGCTACCAGCCAACATCACCTCATACTTGGTCAACTATAACAGTCTCTCACCTAGTTTTACTAACACCTCAGCATTGTCCAGTCACGCCACTGAAATCAGAAGGCTTGAATAACTTCCACAACATAATTAAGTTGATTACCTCAACCAGAAAAATATGCTGCTATTTCTTTCTAACATTTGGGAAGTTTTCTTCCACATCAGGATGCTTGTTTTTCTAAGCGCAATGTCACTGCTTAAAGATAAAAATTTTTAAAAAATGACCTCACTTGTGAGGTTGTGCTAGATCTTTCCTTTGACTACTTTTTTTTAGGGAGAGAGGCATAATCTTGTGGGGTGGTATATAATCAGAATTGTTTAATGCATTAAACAAATATTTATTGTATTTCTTCATACTCAATGCTATAGCTACAATAATGAACCACACCATGTAATTGAACTGTTGAGAAAGAAATGCTGTTTATATAAAGACACCTGATCAAAGTTTTAGAATGACTTTGCAAAGAAGTATATGCCTGAATATTATGAAAACAGGGATAATTGAAAATTGGGCTGCTATGAGGTCAGATCCTGGCAGCAATTGCTTTTGACATACACATAAAAGTACCCAAAAGCAATATTTAATACTTACTAATGTCTATGAAAAAATTAAGTGGATGGACAACATCACAGTTAAAAGTTGGAGAAGCGTCTCAGATGGTATCAGATAGCACCTCACACCTCTGAGAATGGCCCACACCCAAAAGGCCAGGACCAGGTGCTACTGGGATGTGGACAAAAAGGAGCCCTCAATATTGTTGGGAGGAACACAAACTGGTCCAGCCCCTGTGCAAAGCAGTATGGAGGCTCCTCAAAAGATCTGAAATAGCTCTTCCATATGACCCTGCAATTCCACTCCTAGATATCTACCAAAGGATGGAAAAACACAAGTCTGTCGTCACTGCAGCACATCTGCACACTAGCCAAGGTATGAAAACAGCCTATGTGCCAGGAGACAGACGAGTGGATTACAAAGGTCTAGAGACACAATGGAACACTACTTAGCCATTAAAAGAGATGAAATCTTGTCATCTGCAGCAACCTGGATGGAACTGGAGGACTTTATGTCAAGGGAAGTGAGTGAGGAGCAAGACAAACACCCGATAAATTCACTCACGTGTGGAATGTAGAGGAACAAAACAAAGGGTCAGATAAAAGCCAAGAACAAACCCTAGAAACGTGACTGTGGAATTGAGGCTACCAGCGGGGTAAGGGGGTGTTGGGCAAAGTGGGGAAGGGGGTCTGATGAGCTGTGGTGGAGGGTTACTCGTGCTGGGCGTGTTTGGTAATACACATTTGTACAGAGTGTTGTAAACCAGAGTCTCCTCAATGAGCATAATGTTTTTTAAAGTTAGAGAAGATCAAAAATTTCTCTTTATTTTGGACTTCTATTATCTTGAAAAATTTCTAACACTATGTTGCCAGAGTCTTTGAAATGTCTGACCCTGATTATGCTGAATTGGATGACTACTATTGTCTGCCAGAAAGTGTTTTGTCATCAAATCCTCGCTGGACGTCAAATTAAATTTTAACCACCTTCTAGAATATTATCTCAACACTACAAAAGTTGGTAAAGCATTAGTTTTCTAAAGCAAGTGGCTGAAAACATAATTAGCAACTGACTTCCATAGCTGATAGCCACTTGGGAAACATGATTTTAGAGGGAGAGGAATCATTTAGAGAATATGATTTGGCAATATATGCTAATTAAACTGGCTTCCTTGAAATGTTTTGTTAGTAGAGAGAGGTAAATATTCAAGAAAGTGTAACATATCAGAATTTAATTTCAAATAGTTTCCCAACAATCAAAAGAATTATCTCTAAAGAACATTAGCATCTACAAAGTCACTTATTCTTCTAACTGCTTGGGAGAATTAATAAAGTGAAGAATGATATATAAATATAAAACACCTGAATTAGAAGTGTGCTTACCTGGATTCTAATCTCAGTTTTGCTTTCTAACATCTGGTCAACTTAGCTGAATTACTTACCTTTTTTAAAACATAACTTTCACATCTTTAAAATTGGTAGGTCAGCCTACATTATTATAAACGGTATTACAGTAAGGAAATCTTACTCTGCAAAACTTCCTTGTGAGATGGCAGCCACATAAAGGCAACTAGCAGTCTACTGTTTACAAACAGATAAACAATATGGGGGGGGCTAGATCAGAGTCGGAAATTACAGAAGAGTAGCACACAGATTCCCAGGTAGTAAAGAGATCTGGAAGATGTGAAAATGGTGTGTAAGTGAAGAAAAGCACAAATGCCACCCTCAGTATGTGTGCCCTGGGAGAGAAAGGACTGAACTGAGTGACAGAGGAGGAGAAGTTCAGTGGCGCCTCGATACAAACAATGATTTCACTCATTTATCAACACCTTTGTAAGTGCATTAAAAAACCTAGAAGAAATGGAAATTTTTAGGGAAATACAGATTGTTAGATCTTATACTTTAAAAAATTCAAGCAGAGTCATTTCCACTGAAGAAATAGAGAAATGTATCAATTAACTCTCCTTAAACAACCATCATGCCAAGAAAGGTGCACAGGTGAATTCAGGAACTCTTCAAATACTAGATTATTCCAGAACATATTGAAAAACATAAAGCTCCCTAAGTTCTTTTTGAACAAGTACAACACTATCTAAATCATATGGAGTAAAAAAAAAACAAAAACCAAAAAACAAACTAGAGACCAGCAGCACTCATGAGTATCAACACTATATATATATGTGTGTGTATATATATATGTAATATGCAATATATTATTTCATGGCAATAAACACCCTTAAAAGCATAAAAAAACCCAGGTGACCGATTGGGAAAAATATTCAGAACACATAACATCAAAGCCTCATTATCTCAAAACAACGATGCATCTACTCACCGTAATCGTGATATATCTATGAAAATGAATTCAGTGATTTCCTTCATGTATTAGTTTTAAAAGGCAAAGTGTGAAATGCCTTTAGTAGGGTATCCTTCATGTAAGAAAGAAGGGGATATAAGAAAACATACAAGCATCTGCTTAGAGATTAAGTACTGGCAGTAGATGGGAAACACGAGGCGCATGTGAATGAGTCAGCAGGGACGAAGAACAAATCACAGGTATTTGATTATTTCTCTACCCATTTTTGTAGAGTCTTGTCTCTTAACGGCCTTATGTTTCATATACCTCCAAAATAAACAAACAAAACTAATCAGAAGGGGGGGGGATTAAATACAAGACAAACTGGAAGAAATAAATACAGTGATATCAGAAACAAGTGGGTGGGGAAGGAAAGAAGCTAAGTTACTTTGGGAAACATATTTTGAATAGACACTGCAAGGTTAATGACAAGAAACTGTAGATAATGCAATCTATTACTACATCTGTTTCATCTGCTTCACAGTTCTGTAACTGAGATTGGACAAATAGGTGACTATACTGTAGGTAACAGGAGCCGGGTGTGGCAGGGAGACCTGGTCTACCGCGGCACCACCACTGACAAAGTGAAACAACACAGTATCCATAAATAATACATGGCATATGAGGGTGTTTGCACAGCAGGTGCAGGCAGGATGGCTGGACAAGCCTTGGGACACAGTAGTTTAGTGTGAGCATTTCCCACTGGAGGGACACACTTTGCACAGAATTAGCTGGCTTTTGCACGCCAGCTTTGCTCGCTCACTGAACAGGGCATGCTCCAGAGGAAGGCATGCATATCGACAAGGTAGCATCTGCAGCTGAGGCAGACCGTGAAGATGCTGACATGATTGGATCAAGACTGACCAGCCAACCACACTCCTCACTCAGGCCTCTCATCCTTTCTCAGGCTGACAGGGAGTGGTGCATCTGTCCATGGCGATCGCAGTCACAATCCTCTCGATCCACCCTTCCAATACCGTTGGGGAGCTAACCCACGATTTCGAAACCAGGGACAGCTGTGCTGGCCGAGGCCCTGTCAACTGCAAAAGCAATCCCCTATGTACAATACATGCCTTTTCTGTGAAAACACACTCCAGTGCTTTCAGGATGTAAGAGAAGCAGACGCTAAACAAGGGATTGAGTCTATTTATGGTGGTAAAGTGCCTCAATTTTGGGGTCGATTGCCATTGGCTCTTCCATTTGTCTAAACTGAATCATACCCAGACGACCTACGCTTCCACTTCACCCCGCGGCTCAGCGTGTTCTATTTATCATTTATTCAGTATTCTGGGAATCAGGATCACTTGTCCGCCCGGTCACTGTGATAACCCCACACTCTGTGCTGGATACACAACGCCATCACCAACTGTCACTGTGTCGTTATCACTGGGAATCACCAATCTATCCTTATTTCTTTTTAGTTTATATGAACCGGCATGAGCCATGTAAGAACTAAGATGATTCATATACCCAAAGTTTAATGGCTCCACAAATAACTGTAATACAATCTATATTTCTCATGCTTGGACATATCATTCATTATAACTTTATATGCCTTCCAGACACAGTATATATGGCCTCTCTTGTTTGTTAATCGTGCACACCATTGACTTGTCATCAAAAATAATTTCCTTAATCTTTTTCCTGACTAAATACCAACACAACATCTGTGTGAACCAGCTGGCCCAACCCAATTTTATTTTTCTGCCTCTGCCATATATTACAAGATCAGCGTTTGCTTTCTTATTTTCCACAAAATGGTCTCTAGGTATTGATTATGTATTTCTAAAGGAAATACAAACAGGACAAATTATTTTCAGGCTGCTAATATTTCAACTTAGATATTAAACACGTGGATTTCCTTTTGTGCCATAGGGATACTTCAAAATTACTGAGATATTTTAAATCTTTGAACGAAATAAAATATTGGTAAAATGATACTATAACTATTGGTTATGCCAATTTTCCATACTAGCTCAAAGTTCAACAGTATACGTCACTATATCTGCATGTTTCAGAGGTTTATACAAGAATTATATTAATAAACAGGAAAACACAGAAACACCTGTTTTTTCCTTAATATTTAGTAGGAAATGTTTTTTTCTACCAAATAAGTACTTAAAGAACATTTATATTTCATTAAGTCACAGGAATTCTAGGACATCCCTGGGGATATTGTGTAATAAGTATGATAGATTTTTTCGTTTGTTGTTGTTTTTTTTCTCTTCAGAAAAGATAACTAGTTTGCATGCACCATCATGGTATATCTGGATTTGGGGTGATGTCAGAACTGAACTCACCACTGATCAATATTTAATATATATTGAATGCGTACGTAATGCCAAACATTCCTCTTCACACAGAATATGCATTAACACAATTCACAGAGTCTATTAAGTACTACTGTTATTATTCATGTTTTATAGATATGGAAACTGAGGCAGATATAGTTATAATTTAATTGATTTGTCTCAACTAATAGGATTAAATATAAAAATCAGTGCCTGGTCACATCTAAATAGCATTCCAATAATGATTTTTCTCTTATGTAGCTTATACTGTGATTCTATAATTTTATTATCCCTTCATTACACACTCTCTCTTTTGAAGCTCTGGGAAAACAGCAAACCGTAGATAAACTTATAATGAAACATTTTCACTTTTCTATAGTTCATTTTATGAACACAAAACTTGTACAAATATTGGTGAGTATGACTAGGGCCCAGGAACTTTTTGATGATTTGCTATAATCTTTGCCATGGCTAGTTGTGTGTGTCCACTTGACTGAACCTTTACAGGATATCCAGATGGCTGGTTAATTTTTATGTCTGAGTGTGTCTGTCTGGATGTTCAGAGAGCACTATTCTGAATCCATACACTGAGTAAAGATCATCCTTGCTAGTGTGGGTGGATATCATCTAATGCATTTAGGCCCTGAACAGAGCAAAATGGTAGCAGGAAGACAAATCTACTCTCTGCTTGAGCTGAAACATTCATCATCTTCTGTCCTTGAACATCAGAGGCTCCTGGTTCCCTGACCTTCAGACCCCGACAGGTTCTCAGAACTTTAGATCTGGGCTGAAGCTAGCACCACCAGCTTTCCTGAGCACCCAGCTTCCGAGGGCAGAGTAGCACTTCTCAGCTTCCATATCATGCAAGTCGATCCATCATAATCTTCTTCCTTCTTATCTGTCATTTATCTCTCTCTAAGCTATTGGTTCCATTTTTCTGAAGCTCTCTGACTAATAAAATATTCTCTATCTCCTACATATTTTGTAGTGGACTAAACTGTTCTTATAGTAAGACACATGAATAAGCCCCAGCACTGTCCTTATAAATTTGATGACTCTATGAGAGTGACTTAAAATCTCTGAGTCTTAGTTCTATCATCAACAAAATAAAACATTTATTTCACAAATGCACATGTCATAGTGCTTGACATATTATATATACTCAGTAAACCTAAATAATCAAAGTGCCTATTTTATCTCAACTTTGTTTCTATATATCTTTCTAAGGATAATTTCAAGTTTCCTATCGCCGAGGCAGGAAGATGCCATCTTGGACACGTGGCCTATTGCTCAAGAGAGGAACTCTGCATCCTCAGTTGCAGGGAGACACCACTTTAGCTTCTTTTGTTTAGGACTTAAAAACTGGACACTGCTTTGGGCAAGGTAAGTGGCCATTTCTGGCCTCAGAAACACTTTGTTTTCCCCTGGTTTGTTAAATAAACCCCATTGTTGACATTACCTGAGCCTAAATAGTCTTGCAATTGTGCACGCAGCTGAAGAACTCAGACAGTGACCAGTAAGCTATTTGGGCAGTGCCTTTGGCCAGTTTTAGTGCCCCTTGCTGCCCTGTATCAGTAGAAGGTCACCACTGACTGAGCAGGAAACTACCTGCCAACCTGCCACACTATGGGCTGCCCTTCACTACAAGCATTAAGTCAGGGGTAAAAAGGAGTCAGTACTGAAGGGTCCACCTTCCCAAGCCATGCAAAGCGGTAGGGAATAGAAAGAGAAAAGCAACAGAGAATATAGCTTTATCAGTGAAATGTCCATATTCATGTTTACTCAATTCAGAATCAATCACATTTATTTTCTAAATATAAGAATGGTGTCGGGGGGAATGACATTGTTTCTGACTGAATGCAGGTGTGCAAAATAGTCAGTATAGCTGAACGTAAATTAACCATGAGACTCAGAATGCACCTTAAAGATGTTTATGATAAGTACTCTGTAGGGAGTGAATCTATTCGCTTGTTCTAAAATGAGGCATTGCTCCACTAACCTATTATCATATGAGTGTTTTTAAGTAAGTGTTAAGCACCTACTGCTGAATTTATTTGTAAATTATACTAATAAAAGAAACCAGACAAATAGTAGGAGCATAAAATTGAAAAATCTAAGCAGACTTAGGAATAGCAATGATCATTCCATTGGTATAGTGTGTCAAAGATGTTAAGGTATCAAGCGATAAATTCTGTTCCTAATAGAAAAGAATAATAAAGAAATGAACTTAGAAGATAGACATAAAATGGCATATTCTTTGTACTTTCCAAATGAAAAGTTTAGCTGTCTAGGGTATACCAGGTCAAAAATACTTACATGAAAATTCTGATTGATACTAATTTACCAACCATTCCCATAGCTAGAAAAGCACTTTCTGGATACCATTAAACAAAAATATTTATGGACAAGAATCTACTTAATGCCCATTGAGATTCAGCAGTCTCACTGTCTTTTGTGAGGAAAGTCGCAGCAAAGCAGGAATGACGCCGTGAAGCAGAGCTGCACATTCCACTCAAGTCTCCTGGCACTGGCCGGCTTAGGAGTGCATGTCAGGAGAGTGAAGCGAGGACCCGGAGAAGTTATGCAGGTCAGTGCCAAACGCTTTTTATTTTTTTTTTAAAGATTTATTTATTTATGCATACAAGCACTGGGGCACAGGCCAG
Organism: Galemys pyrenaicus; assembly: GCA_019455555.1. Taxonomy (NCBI): domain Eukaryota; kingdom Metazoa; phylum Chordata; class Mammalia; order Eulipotyphla; family Talpidae; genus Galemys; species Galemys pyrenaicus. The sequence goes on from JAGFMF010011974.1 coordinate 1,832,958, forward strand.
AGGTGTGGGGGGTGAGAGGATTCACCACAGAGAGCGAGGAGCAGAACAGGCAGATCTACGGAAGTACACTGCTGAGGGGAGCAGCGGGCACAGCAGGAGAGGTCTGCCGCGCCATGTGGGTCTCCCCCCTGGCCGGCAGCAGGGATCGAACTCGTGCTGCAGTGGCTGCAATTTGCTTCGTAGTGCGTTGCTTAACCCACCGCGCCACCAGGGGAGGCCCCCAAACGCTTTTTAAAGAATCATTAAAATGCTACTGAACAAGCACCAAAGGTAATTCTATGGAGAAATGATAGTCATTTAAAGAAATCCTTCCCTAACAATTAGATGTCTATGTATAAAGGACAATCATATTCACACATGCTACAATTTTCAGGAAAATTTACTCCAACTGGATAATACAACTGTCAAAGTGAAAAACATCAAATTATAGTAACTTCATTTATGAAACAGAGGTCTTTTTAAGAGACATCACCAAAAGAAAAACTGATAAGCTGGGCTTCATTAGCATTTTTAAAAATGTGCTCGAAGAGAATAAAAAATTAAGCCACAGACTGAAAATATTTGCAAACCACATATTTGATAATGCACTTGCATCCATAATAAAGACATTAAAAACAAAAAAAATAAGAAAACAACCAAAGTAAAAAGGGGGGAAAAGACCTAAACAGATACCTTACCAAAGAAAATATGCAGATTGCAAATAAGCATCTGAAACATGCTCAAGATCTTATGTCATTATGAAATTACAAAGTAGTACACAATGTTATCACTAAGGATATCTGAGTGACTACACTGGAAAAAAAACCTGACAGTAACAATTTCTGGTGTGGAGGTGGAACAACAGAAACTGATTATTGCTGGCAGGAATCTAAGATAGCACAACCATTTTGAAAAAAACAATTTTGCAGGTTCTTACAAAGCTAACTATAGTTTTTCATACAAACCAGCAGCTGAGCTCCTAGGTATTTATCAAAGAGATCTGAAAACTTACATCTACATATAAACACTTGCATATAAATGTTTACAGCACCTTTATTTATAATTGCAAATACTGGAAGCTACCCAGATATCTAACAGTGAATGGATAAACAAACTGTGGTACATCCATACAACAGACCATTATTCACTGAAAGAAGGACATGGATGGATCTTAAAGACATATTGCTAAGTGAAAGAAGCCAGCCTGGAAAGACCAGGTACTTTATCATTCCAACGATACATGTCAGAGAAGGCAAAGATACAGAGACAATAAGATTAGTGATTGCCAGGAGCTTAGAGGAGGGTGAATATGTTGAGTAGGTAAAGGAGATTTTCTAACAGGAGTAAAACCTGTTCTGTAGGGCTTCCCTGGTGGTGCAGATGGTTAAGTCTCAGCCACTGCAGCAGAGTTCGATCCTCAGCCAGGGAGGGAACCCACGTGGCACAGAGACCTCTCCTGTCTCTCTGTTTCTCCCCTCAGCAGTGGATTTCAGTAGATCTGCCTGCTCTGCTCCCCACTCAGTCTGGTGAATCCTCTCACCCCCCCCCCACATCTCTGGCCTGCACCCCAGCTCTTGTATGTGTAAATAAATAAAATAAATCTTAAAAAAAAACTGTTCTGCCGAATAGGACATAGTGGACTCCTGACCCTGCATATTTTCCCAAAACTCAGAAAATGTTACAATATAAAATGAGAAGGTGAAACAAAATACCAGATGATGTCGCTCACCGCTCACGAGTGCACTGTAAAAAGGAAAGTAAAGGACGAGACAAAACAAACCCTTGAAGTGTGACTATAGAATGGAAGTATAACAAGGGGAGGATGGGAGTGGGGAAAAAGAAGAGGGGGCCCAGTGAACTAAAGTGGGTGAGTACTGGTGCTGGCTGGTGGGTGTGGTTGGTGTATAATATATATTTGTAGAAGTGGGAACCTGTACCCCTCAATCATATGTAATGTTGCAAACCAATGTTATCCTCAATAAATATAATAGGTGCTTTAAAATAAATTTTAATTAAAATAAAAATCAGGGTTTTGAGTCTGGCTTAAGAAGAGGTTATTAGTCACTATTCCCATCCACACAACATATGAACAGTCTTAGATCTAACCTCCATTGGGATTTATTACCAGGCTAGGAAAACCTAACTGTAATGAACAAATTCATGAAGTCTGAGAGTAGACCTGTTTGGGAGTTAAAAATGCCAGGGGTGCCCAATCTACTTGAAAAATGACTGAGAATTTCCCCAAATTAGTGACAGACAGCATACCGAGAACCAAGAAGCTCCAAGTATACTGAGAATAAATGCCCCCAAATATACATCCAGGTATAAATTATTCAAAGTGCTTACCAAATAAAGTCAAAGGTGTAGGACAAGAATTATTTGAGACTTCCTTTCAGGAATCTTGCAAAGAAGAGCGGTGTGAACTCTTTCAAGTGTTCAAAGAGAAACATCATCAACTTGGAATTCTGTATCCAGTGAAATTAATCTTGAACACTGAAGTAAAAATGGAAAGTTAGACAAAAAAGTTCAGAAAATGTGTTGCGAGCTGACCTGTCTTGCAAAGTAGTTCTTCAGAAAATATGAAAATGTTATATCAGAAACACAGATCTACAAAAGGAAAGGAAGAGCCTGAGAGAAGCCATGATTTTTGACAAGAGTTTGTCAAAAGAATAATAGCCACAGTATGCTGGGTGACCACAGCATGTGCATGAGAGAAATGAATGACAGCCATGTAAAATCAGGAACAAGACGGAAAAACTGGGAATAACCTATGTGCTAACATGGGCGAGAAATGCAATAATAGGAAACGCATAATTAAACCGGAGCAAACAATAAAAGTAGAAGACAAAAAGGAAAGAATAACGTCTGGTTACTAAGTAAGATAAGCCAATCTTAAAAGGCTACACACAGGATGTTGCAATTATCTGACATTCTGGAAAGGGAAAAAACTATGGAAACAGTAAAAAGAGCACCCACCAGCTGTTAGAGTTCCGGTGGAAGGGGAATGCAGATGCCAAGCACGGCCTTCCGGGGGCAGTGAGCGCATTCCGCACAACACTGTATTGGCAGACACGTGACATTTTTCACTTGTCAAAACCCACTGAACTGTATATAGCATGAAAAATGAGCCCTAGTGTAGACTAGACTCCGATAGACTCTGAGTGACAATGTTCCATCAACGTCGGTTCGTCAGTTGTAAGGAATGTGCCCCAGCAAAGCTGTAGGTGAACACAGGGGCAACTGTTACATACTGGGACAGGGAGTATTTGGGAACTTTCCCCTCTCTGCCCAATCTCCTTGTAACTGTACACCTGAAAAAAATCTATTAATAAAAAAATGAGTGGAACAACTGCAAATATGTTTGCAGGTCATTAAAAAACACTACAGGGAAAGTTAGAGCGCTAAAGGCATAAATTAGAAAAAAGTAAAAGCCTTAAATCTTTAAATTTAAGCTCCCATTTCCAAGTCTTAAAAAAGAACAAAATTAACTCAAAGCAAATGGAAAAAAGGAGACAAAAAGATGACAGCATAAATCAGTGAAATTAAAACAGAAAAGCTACAATGAAAAAATCAATGAGGTTAAATTGTCTCTTTTTTAATTTCAATAAAATTGACAAATTTCTAGGAAGACTGAGAAAAAGAGAGGAGACAAATTGCCAATATCAGAACAGGAACAGGCAATACCACTATAGATGTTCCAGCCAACAAAGATATATGTGAATGTTCCAGACAACTCCACAATAAATAAAACCACAATGAAATACTACTTGCACAGCATCAGAATGGTTAAAATAAAAATAGTGACAACACCAAAAGTTGGCATGGATGGAGAGAAATCTAATCAATGTAAAAATGGAAATGTAAAAGGTATTCAGCCAAATCATATCATGTTAGAATGCAATGTTGCTTCAATAAAAAACAAAGAAGCTGCAAATAGTTTTGGTTTTTTTTAATTTAAAAAAGGTACACAGTCACTCTGGAAAATAGCTTGGCAATTTCTTAAAAACTAAACATCTATCATACTGCAGCCCAGCCGTGTCCTCTTACACATTTAACACAGAACAATTAAGGCTCTTGTTCATAAAAAAGTCTGTACACAAACGTATACACTAGCCTAATTTAGAATAGTCAGAAACTGGAAACAATCCAGATGTCCTTCAATGGACAGAACACAACTCAGCAATAAAAACAAACTGTTGCTACAAATTTTGAGTGGAAAAAAAAGCCAGTACCAAAGGGTTTCATACTGTATGATCCCATTTACATAACATTCCTTCAAGGACAAAACTGAACAAGAGGAGAACTGAGAAGTGGCTGCCAGGGTACCTGGGATATCTGCGTGAACCTGCAATTAAGTGTTAGAGTCCCCGCGTTAGCGCTGACATTATTGGATGAGTGGTGGAAGAGTTTCACAGAGATTTCCTGTACTTTGAAATGCCAGTTCAAGATTTTCTTTAAAAAACGGGAATGCTCCCAAATGTTTAACAATCCAAAACAAAATGGGTGGTGTGATTTACATTTTCTTACTATGTTTCATCTCAGCAAGATAGGCTCCTGGTGTCCAACGAGAAAGTTCTATTTGCGGCAAAACCATGCAAACCTCACACCCTGCCTGAGTCTGTCCGGGCCTCTGTGGTCACCTTTGACTTAGCTCTTCTACCAAAGCATTACCTGTGAGACAAGACGTAAGTGCACGTGGACGGAGGACAGCGCCTGGGCGCGCAGAACGCTAAATAAACAGGAAATAGTCTCAGTGACCCTAGTGCACATCTCAGAGCAGAGTCTCTCTTTGTCACGCTACCAACATCGCACCACAGGAAAGGCCAGTGCCGTGTCCACAGCAGTCCATACTTGAGGCGAGTGACGTGATGCGGTGGGGTCTCCGTTGCCTTCGGGCCAGATACATCAGTGCTCTTCATGCTCGGCCTCTTACTTCAGAAACTCTCCAAATAATTGCTAAGGGGTGCTGACCGACGAGCCCAAGTAAAACAAAAGAGAAAAGGGTCACGCATGCCTTAGCATCTTTAGGGAACAGCATCTGGCACACTCTGGACCCTGTAAGTTCATTTAAGATAAAATGAGTGTTCACAAGCTGTTGCCGTCGAGCAATTCAGTCGTCAATATCCAAACCTGCCCCCGGTCTCCTGGCCCAGTCGCTTCAGGTGCCTCCTGTCCTTCCTGAGTGTTGCTACTTGCCGAGCTTGCTCTCAGGGGCGCACACAGCCTCCTTCCCACAGTGCTCTCCTGACATCACTCCACTTACTGACACTTGCCGCTCCCTCAGCTTCATTTCTGCCTCTGTAGAGCTTCCTCTGTGGCCTGAGCTTCAAAGTTCAAAGTCTACAGCAACTCAGGTGCTGTTCACCGTGTGCTGGTGCCCACGTCTCTGTCATTTGGGGGACCCAGCACCTGGCAGACAGCCTACAAATAGGAGGTACCTGGCTTCTCACTATTTCAGAGGGAAACACTCCTCTTACTAGATAAAATGATGGGCTGGAATCCAGAGAAAGAGGAAGCTGTCATCTTTTATAACTCTGAATGTATGAAACGCTCCTCAGCCTCAGCCTACACCAGACCCAGAGTGGCAAGCGATAGTGCCTGTTGCCAGAACAAATGTAAAACAAATAAGCAAACCCCTGTTCTAGCAGGGCATCAGCTGTACATCCCAGAAGCTGACAAGAGGCCGCTTTTATCTTTAGCCCAAGCTGAGCATTGCAGCAGGAAATGCAAAGACGGAGCCTGGTGAGGGCAGAGACACGGTGTAGAAGTCTCCTGAGCCTTTCACAAAACAGGGTTTCACCTACGTCTTCAAGCACAGCCACACGCAGTGAATGACTGCTAAACGAGTGGGCCTTATTTGTTTCAATTATCTATTATTGTAGATCACTGCCAATTTGTGTACAGTATTTAATTAAACCAGTGGGTTTTAACTGGAGGTGGGTGCCCTGGGGATACTCAGAATTTCCAGGTGTCCCAGAGTAAGGCTGCAGCTAAGGAGATCACCTGCCAGATGGCCTAACTCCTGATAGGCCCTTTTTAAACTAAGTTGTCTGAACCCATCTCTGGTCCCTGCTCCTGCTCATTGTGTTCCAGGTCCACTTCAAAGTTGTTCTCGCCACACTTTAAAAAGAGAAAAAAAAAAAACCAGCACCCAACACATCTGTTTGGAACCTGGTTCAGTGCCTGGTTCCAATGACAGCCTCCGGGTGCTAAGCCAAGGGGAAATCTGGAGTGTCGATGAAACGTTCTTGAAACAAAGAACGTAATACAAATGTAATGTTTGGACTTGAAAAGTTTGAATGCAGGCGTTACAGAAGAGCAGTGATGAAAATAAATGCTGTTTGATGAATGGTCTTCCTCCACATCCCTAGTATTTCAAATAATTCGATTGGTAGAGTTTTGTGAGAGCAAAACAGAGTCTTATTAAGAAATATGAATGTTGATGGCGCTTTACTTGAGACGGTCACAGACTCAAGGTGACACTTTTGCCTTATCCATTTTAGAATTCACAAGTGATACTCAACTGTGGATTGTATTAACACACTTATTTCAATAGGAATAAAATGAAGCCAGACTTTTTCTTACAGAGTGTGACTGGTTTGACAATGAAGACTGCCTCTGGCAATTAGTTTATTTGACAAGTCAATTTCCAAATTTTGAATAAGCTTAATTTGCAGCCCCACATTTTTGAAAAGCAATAAATTCAAAGCTCATAAGATGAATCACTTTATTTTTAAAAAACCTTTTCTTTTCAAAGGTGAGTTGAACTTAAAAATATTTTAATTCCTAAAGGCTTTTTAAGTATAAAAATGTGCCTATAAGTAAAAGAGACATTTGGATACATTTGAAATCTCCAGGACAGTTAGGAGCACACCTACCTAATGAGCACAGGAGATTGTTTGTGTCTTCACTCTCTCCAAACCATGTCTCACAGAGAGTAGCTAAAAATCTGTACTAAGCAAAACTGAATCTACTGGCCCAAAGAAATATAGATCAGTGAGAAAGAATAGAGTACGAAATGAATATTTTTGCTTAGTTTATTTGAATTCATGAATATATGCTCAATTAACAACAAAGGAGTTAAAAGTACAAAACTGGACAGTCCCATCCATACAAAAGAGTACAAGTAGACCACCTTCTCTCACCTGGCAAAAAGCAACTCAAAAGGATCAAAGAACAATAACTCTTATCAAAACAGAGAGGGTAAGACTTTAGATTTGAAACCAAAAGCAAAAATAAACTAGTGGAACTAAATCAAACTAAAAAGCTTCTGTATAGTCATGGAAATAAACAACAAAACAAAAACAAAAAGGCAACAAACAGGATGAGAGAAAATATTTGGAATTTATACTTCTGATAAAGGATTATGTAAAATATATAAAGAACTCATCACGACCCAAAAAACCATACAACCCAACTGAAAAATGAACAGAGGAACTAAATAGACATGTTTCTAAAAGAAGATATAGATATACAAATAGCTGAAAGGCACAGAAAACATTCTCAAGAACACTAATCACTGAGCAAATGTAGGTGAAAACCACAATCTGAAAGATATTACTTCACATGTGTTAGAATGACTGTCAACGAAGAGAAGTGACATAATGAATGGAACCTGAGGGGATTGACTTAAGTCAAATAGGCAGCCAGAGGAAAAAAAATACCACATTAAGATTATGTTTGAAATCTAAAAAAAAAAAAAAAAGACTGAGTGTTGGGGGAAATGGGGAGAGACTGGTAAAAGGGCATAAAAAATAAAAACTTTCAACTACAGGGCCTCCCTGGTGGCGCAGAGGGTTAAGCAACGCACTATGAAGCAAACCGCAGCCACTGCAGCACGAGTTCGATCCCTGCTGCCGGCCAGGGAGG
>JAGFMF010011974.1:1840855-1967734 GCA_019455555.1 Galemys pyrenaicus
TCTGCTCCCTGCTCTCTGTGGTGAATCCTCTCACCCCCCACACCTCTGGCCTGTACCCCAGCTCCTGTATGCATAAATAAATAAATCTTTAAAAAAAAACTTTCAACTACAACATGAATAATGTCTGAGGCGTTAATGGATAGCGTAACTGTCGTAGACAACAGTGCACTATACAGTGGAGGCTGGCTAAGAGGATAGAGGCTAAATATTCCCCCAATGAAAACAAAGATCAGGGCAGCTCTCTGGCCCCCTGTGTCTGTGAAAGTGTCTCTTTCCTTCTTTCCCTTAATAAACTTGCCATGAGCTGATGAAAAAAAATCAGTATGTGAGGTGGTGCATGCGTTCATCAATTACATGGGGGAATCATTTCACAACTAAAACAATAATGACCTAACACAAAGTCAGATTCACTTTGGATCTGTTTCAGATTGGTTATTTCAGGGTCAACGAAGAACTACATCATATTTAAATTTTGTTATTTAAAAATTAACAAAAAATATTAAATCATCTTTCCTGATCCCCAGCGTGGAATCTACAGAATTTCATAAATAATACATGAAATATGTTTTTTTCACTTTGAAACTGAAACCTTATGTGCCTGTATGAACTCATTGCTTCCTTTTCTTGTTTGGTGAAATTTATTTTGATTGATTCCTTGTACAACGAGAGCTGCAGTCGATGTGCTCCATTAAGTTCAAGTCCATGTCTATTTTATATTCTTTTCCCAAGTTCAGAGTGTAGGTTCTGACGTGTAGGAGATGCTCAAAAACATTTTGTCAAATAGGTAGGTAGGTAGATAGACAGACAGACAGGATTTTCAAAACCAGAGATGTAAAGAGCATAAATTGCGCAACATAAACTTAAACTCAAAACGAAGTTAAAAGTGACCCTGAGAAATAGTCCATGGTTTACTGAGAGCTACATCATATGATTAAAAAGACAGCCATTTGTGTATTGCAGCAGGATTCACACAAATGACTTAAAATTCTAGGCATTGTAAACTAAAAGAAACACCTTCCTAAAAATTCAGGCGTATAAGTATTTAATTCCCAATAACTAGAAAAAAGTTGCCATGTCCTTTAAAGATACTGACAGGGGTTGTATTCACTTTAAAGAGCAAAATTAGGCATCTTTAATGACCATGACTGAACTAAAATGGCTTGTTATCACTGCTAACATGTTGAACTTTATTGTGTGTCCTTCACTGACAATTTCAACGACTTTTCTTTACAGCTAATGTGAGAAATCCTATTATCATGACATTTTTACATATTAGTAAACTGAGTTATTTTAAGTATCTTACCCATAACACCACAGTCAGCCAATAGGTTGGCCGAGATTTGAAACACTTGCAAGTTGCCTCCAAATTTAGATTGACTAAATAACTCTTATCTCTGCTATGTTCTTTCACTGTAACAACCAAGGACGTGGTGGGTGGGTAGAGTCAATCACCAAAGCAATTTTAGAACAGGGAATGTCCAAATACACCAGGTGTCAGGTCAACACGCTTGAGATTTCTTAATGTAATTATTGGCATCGCAAGTGGTTCTTGAACTTAAAATCCCCAACTCCCAACACAGATTTCCACAGTTGAAACCAAGGAGAAGGAAAAGTCAAACTTTCTAAATTTTATTGTAAATAAAGTGACCTCAACAACCCAGTGAGAGCAGATGTAAGAGATTCTTTGGTATCAGCAATTACAGTACCCTCAAAGGACCGGAGCCCTCAAAATCTCTACCTTTAGCTCTGATATATGAACTGAGACCAAAAGAAGGAATAACTGAAGAACTTTGGGAAGATTTATCCAGCTAGCACCTGCGTTAAACTGGCCTACGGGTTCTCAGGCTCAGTGAGTTTTGCATTATGTGAAATTTTAAATCCCAATGCTGAAGTTTATGACATATTTGCCTTCTGTTCTTGGTGGAAATTGACAATAAGTCATCTAAAACTGGTCTGATAATCCTCATGCTGCAAACCTTACACGGCTTTAGGAAAGATCAAATGAGCAATGCCAGGTGCCTTGGAAACTACCTGTACCTCAGATGGAAGAGTTTGTCATCATAGTGGAAGAAAACAGTAAAAGCTGGTATCTTTCTTCAGGGAGCCAACACTGTATTTCATCAGTTATTGCTCTTAAAACAGTTACACCGTCACTTTGTTTGCTCAAAAAGAGGGCAGAGAGTGTGGAGATGGCATCACAGGAAGCTCCCTTCTTCCCTCCTGAGAGAATAAGGTAGAGATGTCCTAACAAGCAGTGGACTGAGAGGATCCCATGACTTGGTGCACAGCCAGATCACCTCCTGGCGCTAGAGCAATGGCAGCCACACACAACAGCAGGGATGCCAAGGAAATTCAACTATAAACAGCAGAGTGGGGGTGAGAAGCTGGCCAGGGCAGATACCGCGCTACTGTGATAGGGTTGTCCCAGGAAGGTCAAAGCTACTCAGTGTGAACCTAACTGTGGAGAGGGGCCTGCAAGGTACTGGGGTGAGTGAGGTGTTCAGAACCCCCAGTCAGAAGACAATGTGCAGGAAAACAGGACTCCCTTCCCCCCACCTCCCTCAGTGCTAAAGTCAATAAAGTGAAACCACACTTGGAAGTTCAGTCTGGAACCCAGAGAGGACAGTGCTACCACTGCCCCCCACCACCACTACACACAAAGTTCACTGGTGACAGACCCCTCTACGCCCCCTACCCCCACAAGAGGCAGCTAAAAATCAGTTCTCACTGACGTACAGCACCATCTACTGGAAATGTGGAAGTTCTGCACCCTAAGACGTGACCACAAAGTTGAACCGAAAACACCCAATATTTGGGAAACAAAAATACAACACATGGCACCTTGAATCCTCAGGAAAGAACTTCACCACAGAGAGAGAACAAATCTTGAGAAGCCAACCACAAAGACATGGAAAATATTTCTTCCCATCAGATACAGAGTTGAAAACTGTCACAATAAATTAATTCAGTCATGGAAGAAAACAGAAAAGCTGATCAAATGCCACAAAACCACAGAAAACCAAGTGGATGTCCTCAACAAAGTGGGGAAGGAGCCCGACACACTACAGTGGAGGATTGTGGGTGCCGTGTCGTAACAACACGTGAAGGGGGAGAGCTCCTACCTCCACATCACAAACAATGTTTTGTTGTGACACAGTGTAAACCAATGTTACTAGCAAGTACATGCAGACATCTATCCATCCAGACAGACAGACGTACATACGCGCACACACACAGAATGAGGCTGACTGCTCGGAGTGCTTCCTGGCAAGTGTGAGGACATCTTAGTGTAACGGGTGCTGAGTCAGCGGCTTCTCCTCCTAACTGTGTTGCTATGATAAGACTTGACCTGCTTTTCTGGTAATTGTTCATCCCATCAGCAATCTGTGGCTCTCCAGTCAAATTCTCTAAGTGACACTGTTGTAAAGGTTTATATTCAACAACAAGATGTTCCTCATGGGAGAGTAATGTTAAACAATCTTCACAAAATCCTGGTCAGAGGTCACATTTTTCAATGCATTTTGAAGACATTTCTTCAGCTGTTGATTGGATTTTTGTAATTTTTGGCACTAAAATAAGAATTTATAGGTTCAACAAATAAAAATCCTTGTCCTGTCAGAAACAGAAAGGCCAGCTCTAAGTTCAGATATAATACTGCTTTTTAACTCAGAGTATAACTAAAATGCAAGCAGTATCAGCTTTAAAGCTATTCTTTTGGTAAGTCTTAAGCTTTAATGCTGGTGCCACCAAAGGTCATGGGTTTCCAAATCAGCTGCTACACCAATGGCCTGGTGGTTGAGGGCATACTGTAGCCACCTTCTGTGGTGAGTGGCTGGCACATATATGCCAGAGCACCTTCGTCATCTCTGTCAGGCAGGGGACAGGTTCTTACAGGGCACAGGTAACAATGTAGCTTGTCCTTTAGGAACAATGTATTAGGTCCTCTCTCTGGCTTGAAGTAATAGAATTTTTCCTTCTTTATTCAGTTCATTCACTGTGAGGATATGATGACAAATATTTTCATCTTTGAAAACTAGCCCATTTTTGCCTGAGTTTCTTTCTTTCTGCAAACACTTTATTACCATATTAGGGGTTTCGCATGTCAAACTTTGACTCTCAACTAATTTCCCTGGAGCTCAGGAAGTGGGTCCTATGTTCTGCTTTCCAAGGAATTTCAGGTCAGAGTTTTTATTAACTTTGTGAATTGTTTGTGACAACATCCTTCCATTGCTGGAAATTTCCTGTTGGGCAGAAAAGCAATGCTGGCTGCCGTAACAAAAATAAAGTATAAATTCCAGTGGTTTAACACAGTAAAAAATACTCTCACTCATCTCACAGCCCAATGAGGCGGGTTTCAATCTAGCAATATACATTTAGTCTTTCAGAGAACTGAGCTCTTTTTAATCTTACCACGTTCCCCATCTCTAGCTCCTTGATGTCATTCATCTTAACACAGAGAGCAAGTGTAGAAAAGAAGAGAATATAAGGATATTTTTGTGATGTTATGGACAAAGATTGGGGGGGTTGCTGTGCACGCTTTGGCCCACATCATATTGCTAAAGTACAGTCAAAATAATGGGTCTCAGTAAAAAAACAGCCCATAGTAAAAGACTGAGGGTATTTTGGTGGTGGGTGTGGTATGGTGATGTGCCTCTGAAGAGATGTTAGCCTGTACCCCTAAGTCACACACAATGCCATAAACCAATGTGATGTCAAAAAGAAATTATTTAAATATTTTTAACATTAAAAGTGACTATAATTGCACAAAGTGCTAGTACATTACCTTATGACATGGATAGAGATCACATCATTCCCCTTACAATTTTTGCCTCTCTTTAATTGGTGCATCTGTAGTTTTCCATCTAACATATTTTCTCTTAACATATTCACGATCGTTGGAAATGCTAGATCCAGTATCTCTTAAGTACTTACACAAATAGGAAAGGGATTTCTTTTACACTGAAAGTCTTCAGATTTATATAGATCTTCTAAATATTAAGCTATTTCATTATGATATTAAAAACCACATTTATTAATTCTACCATTAGTCTCATCAGAAAAGACTCTTATATTAGGAAGCTTTCAAACTAGTAGTGACAGACATTTTCCAAAATTATATTTTTTCACTTAAAAGCCCAAATTTTACCATTGGGAACAATGTTATTAGTCATTTTCCTTGAAATTTTAAGTGCACTTACATCATTGTCAATAAAATGTCTGCCAAACACACCTGAGTCAGAATAACCAAAGTTTGTCAGTTGTTCTCTGAAAAAAATAGTTATTTCACAAAAGAAAGCAGTGAGTTTGGCTTTCAACTTAGTCACACAAGCCCTCTCTGTGAAGAGACAACATAATCCTTCCTATGAGGCAGAAAACAGTTGATCTAAAGGGCTTGCCTTTCAGTCTCCATGCTCAGAGACAAGCCAGAAGACAGTCATGGCTTCCATCTAGGAAAAGCCCTTGTATCAGAAGACCTCAAAATGGCTGTCCACATATAAACCAATGAAAATTGAATTACCATATAATGGAGTCCAGTTCAGCAACCCCTAAGTTCCTGTGTCTGACCAATGCCAGCCTTGACCTTGAAATAAAAACCAGAGCTGGCACCTGAAGAGGACAGACATGGATAAGCTGCTCAAATTCCTGTTTCCAACTACTGCGTTCCTTGTCAGTCCTGTCAGTATTACTGACAGGAAAGCTCGAGACCCTGCAAGCTTTCTAATTTGGGGAAGGGGAGAACTGTTAATGCTTAGCATATATTGCAACCCAATCAGTCAACCTGTTCAGTCTTTATGAAAATGTCATGTCACCCGTCATCAAGCCCTCGATTGGAGACATGTTAAGAGCACCGAATACCGGGATATTAAGCTCACTTCAGTAAATCTCTGTTACTTAAGGCTGTGGCAATCTTGAAATTGCAGTCTCTGGTCTTTAGACCCCACCAGCACAAGGGAATGTTGCCAGTACAGCCTGGGGCTAGATTTAAAATCGTTTATCATCTCGGCCAGAGCGTCATACATGGCTATGGTAGCCTTCGACAAGAGAGCAGCACTGTCAGTGGCCGCTGGTAGTAGCAGAGAACATCAATTCAAAGCCCACAGATTTAGGCAGAAATCTACAACATGAGGTGCCGGGGCTCTTAGAAATGGGAAAAGGAGGATGAGGGGGTGGTGAGATGAGGGGGAGGGGCCACAAAGTAAAAGTAGGTAAATTTCTCTTTATTGGTCCTTTCAAAGAGAGTAGTCCTGTTTTAGTAGTCTTAATGGAATGCTGGTGGTTCGGCCCAATCCAAGAATCAAATTCAGTTTAGAGAGCACAGTGAAGTCATGATATCTGTGGTGACTTGCTCTAGTACTATTTTTAAAAGACTCCAGTGATGTCAATTTTCATAGCTATTCCCCCATCGTGCTTGACATGTTACATCTTTCAAATCCACATACAAGTTACTTGAAGGCAACAATTGTATCTTGTCTCTCTTCGTATCCCCACTGCCAAGAACGGTGCCAAGAACGGTGCCTGACACACAGTAAGTGCCTGCAACATGCTTGGCAAATGACTCTGACTTCCAAATTCTTCCTGCCTCTTTGCTTAGCTCCGTGACATGCACCATCCTTCCTGATAGCTCGAACCCGGGCCTCTGGTATTCTCCTGTGTGTTGGGCAGGCTTACCAGACACCTTTATCATGAATGAACGTACACAGTCATTTGATTAACCACATACAATTGGCAGATCCAAATTAACTGCATGTGGGAAAATGACATCTTTAAACAATCGGTATGTGTAATCGGCTGCTTGAACTCACTAAGTAAAGTTTAAGTGGTCACTTCCTCCAAAAACTGGCCCTCAAAGCCAACAGTTGGCTAATTTCATGTGTAATGAACTGTTTCTATTATTTCACCACCTGCAGCTAATTGTCTATAGATAATTATGCCTTAAGAATGGCGAACTACTCTTGGAAGTTGAGCCTAAGTGGGTGTCTAATATATTCTATCTAACAGGCCTCTATGTTAAGCAAGGAAAAAGGATCAATTTAGAAGCATTAATACAGGAGTAGCGATTATGTCCTCAAGTGTTAGGGTCCTTTTAGTGACACAGGTCTTCCACCAAGCTTATCCGCATCCCTGCACATCTGTGTTGACCTGAGGACTCCATCTGGAAAGTAGTGGCCACAGGCCATCACGGGTTGTCGGTCAACATGCCCCCGACTTACTGGGTGACTTATCACTAGATCACTATTTAAACTAACCAGCTAGGAGTAAACACTCCTGTCAAAATGAATCTGTTCTTTAGCAGACAAGTGAGGAACAAACTAGAGGGGTGTGAAACTTCAATGTTCTGTAATCTTTAAAAAAATATTCCTCTTATAAATGAGAAGACACACTCACAGAAATACTGTAAAATGTTGCTCAAACAGCAAACTAGTTGTTAAATATTCCTGAAGGACATCAATGTTAATGATATATTCTATCGTTAAGGTGTGTGACTTTTCCAACGTACATTGGAATTCAATGTCAAAGGTCATCTGAAAATGAAAGAGTGTCGATGTATTCACCTTTCAGAGAGGATGCATTATTTCACTGTTTGTAAAACATAAGAAGAAAATGTTCCACAATCCTAATGCTATTCAAAGGATCATATCAGAAGCACTTCAGTAAAAAAAAAAAAAAATGAGTGCCGGTGCAAAATTATTGATATTTCTAATCAAAACCAATAAAAAGAGCTAATTGATCAATTCACACTATAGTTGAGGAGAAAAATCAACAGATGTTGAGAAATCTGCTTGAGCGCCATCAGTACCACTATTCATTAATTTTATTACTCTGAGCAAGGTATGTATCTGTTTCTATTTTTATGCTTTTACAGATTGTCGGTTACACATTTATAGAAAGATCCCGTGGTGTTGAATAGAAGTATACATACAGCCGTGAACAAACGTAGGAATCACAAACCCTTTGGACGTAAGGAGGGCTGGGCCGCCTGTAGTCGCTTCATCCTTCCCTCTCACACAGGGCAGAGGCCGTGAATCTTTTTTAAAATTATTGGTTTTGGCTATCCCTGAAGCAGTAGCATGATGCTGGATGATTACCCACAGTATGAGACAGATTTTGTTTTTTCTGTAAAGCAGCAAAGTACCTTGTTCAAGGTCACAAGGTAGTAAGCGGTGAAGGAAGACATACAAACGGCCAACAAGCACAAGAAAATATGCTCGACGCCAGCAATCGTTAGTGAAAAGAGCATCAAAATCACGGCAAGTTACCATTTCAGACGCACCAGGGCTCAGTAAGGACTATACTATGACAAAGGCATAACAGGAAGGAAGGATAGTACCAGTGATGATGTGGGGAAACGGGAACCTTTGTTTATTGTTGATGGGAATGTAAAGGTGCAGTCACTGAAGAACACCTGGTTGTTCCTCAAAAAGTTAAACAGAGTTGTCACAGGACCTAGACGTCCACTCCTAGGTACATGCTCAAAAGAACTGAAAACAGGGCCTCTCTGGTGGCTCAAGGGGTTGAGCACTGCACTGTGGAGCTTCTGCAGCCACTGCAGTGCAAGTTCGATCCCCGGCCAGGGAGGGGACCCACATGGCACAGCAGACCTCTCCTGCCTTCTCACTGCTCCCCTCAGCAGTGGATTTCAGTGGATCTGCCTGTTTTGCTCCCCACTCTGTCTCTGGTGAATCCTCTCCAACACTACACTGCCCCCCCCGCCCCGCCTCTGGCCTGTACCCCAGTGCTTGTATGCATAACTAAATAAAATCTTTTTAAAAAAGAACTGAAAACATGTAATTTAATAATCATTTGTACACAAATGTTCACAGCAGAACTAATCACAATGGTCAAAAGCTAGAAACACCCCAAGAGGATAAACGATGTAATCTATGAATCCATTATGGAACATAACTCACTTTATGAAAAGTAGTGACGTACTGATACGTTCTATAATGTGGATGAGCCTCAAAAAAAATCACGTTCCAGGAAAGAAGCCAGACAGAAAAGGTCATATATAATTTCAGATTTCATTTGCCTATCAGGTAAGGGTAAAGGCAAAGCCTTCAAAAAAATCTATAGGTTATTATTAGGTCTCCCTGTGTTAAGTTAACAAATGTATACGGGATCTTGTAGGGTTGAGACATTTACTGATACTGAAGAACAAAAAGAAATATAATTAACCAAAGCATAGCTCACCACAGACTGGGAGCCCTATCAGTGGGGTCCTCCAATTAAATGCAAAGTCTTTCCTAACATATGCCCCAAATAAGATTTATTTTTATAACCATTTTATTACTTTCTTTTGGGACTAATATTAAGTAATTTAATCCATTTAGGTTATTAATCAAAACAATGTTACTTTACCTACTCATAGATTCTTGCCTATTTTAGCAGTTACTCATGTTTCTCGTGAAGAAGAAAGGAATAAGTCTGTGTAAAGTTCCTTATCCTCTTTGAGAATTATAATTAGTTTTGAAAAAAGAGAAGCCTGCTTTGTTCTAAACCCCAGATGATTTTTTTCAGGTAATTAAAATCCAAGAGAATTGAATTTGAATGTACTGAAATGTAAAAGGAAAGTGTGATTCTTAAACCCATGAATGGCAAGCTCAGATACATCATTTCCTCTAAGTCTAGTAGCATTATTATAAAAATGGAGCGAACAGAAATTCATATGCTACTCTAACTAAAGGTTAATGCCTAAAGGATAAAGGAGTTGATAAAACGTAGTTAAGGATTACTCTGAAAAATTCAGTATTAACTGGAATCTGCCCAACATCCACTGAGAGCAGATGAAAGGGGCTGGGGCTCTCCACAGCTATCGAAAAGGAAGGTTCTGGAATAAGAGTCAGCATGTCCTGCAAATCCTGGAAGTTAATTTTTCTAAATTAGATATGTAATGTTTCACTCAAACATAGAGCACTATGATGTGAACTCTAAGAAACACAATGGTCACTGAGATATGAGATATTTTTTCACCTCCTGTATCACCTAGAAGTAAGACAGTGACTACATTTACGAATTTCATCTGCTTCGGTTCATTACCTCCGATCATTTCTGCTCACCAGTCTAGAGTCAGATACTCCCATCGATACCAGTTCCAGCTATAAGTCCTTGGCCTGTACCGAAGGTCCCTGAAAGATGTCAGAAAATGCATCTACTTCCAAACTGACCTTACCCAGCATCTGCATTTGGGCGGACACTCTGAAGGAGAGCTGCCAGAAGCTGAGCCTGTGTCGGGGTTCTACATTCTTCTATTGCTGACGTCAAGCCGATGACTTTTCTCCTTGGTTTGATTCTAGTTCCCAGGGGCACCTGGAGCCACTGTCTTTTCTCTGTTTCACTTTCTGGGAAGGAATGTGTGCTCCTACATTTGAACTTTCAGCAGCATGAAAACAGTGTCCACTAACTCTCTAGAAGGTCTAAATATTAGTCTACTGTTTTTCATAAATAAGCAACGTATTTCCCAAAACAAACTTGACTCATGTTCTCCCTTTTATTTCCTTGCTTTTAAATTTTCTGTTTCCTATGTCCAACATTTATGCAGCATGTACCACATGCCAGGCACTGTCACATGTTCTACCGCGGTAACTCATTTCAAGTCTAAAACAATTTTGAGGAAGTACTGTGACTAGCCTTAACGTCCAACAAGGAAACTGAGGCACAGAGAGGTTAAGCACCCTATCTGAAGTAACCGAGTTAGTTAGCAGGGTCCAAGAGCACTCGGTCTACCTTGAAGGACTGTATTTTACTCAATGCATTTCTCATCACAGAGTCAAATATTAAGCTGGAAACACAGAAGAGGGTGGGAGAGTTGTTCATTGTGCTGGTCTCATGTGGAAGTCATTGGGAAGTAGTATTAGATTAAGTCTGACTTTCCAAGATGAGTGATAAACATTTTATTCCTCTCTGGAAATACAAATGAGATGTTTTTAATATGTCAGTGTGAGGGAGTACAAGGTGATCCCAAGCATCTAGCAATCTTTCCCCACACATCGACTGCTAGAAGAATTAACACACTTAGTTAAAATAGTTTGTTCCCTCAATTCTCTAAATATGCAGTGATATGCTATTTCTGTTGACAAACATCCCATTCAGGAGGATATTGCACATCCCATGAGAAAAACAATTCACATTTTATGAATCCAATTAAATAGAAATATATTTTTGCACAGTGGTCTATAAGACAGACTTGATTGCAATTTTACAAAGGCCCCAAAATACGGCCCTACATCCTTCTCTTAATGTTTTTTATTATAAAGAGTGGTTCCGTGAATCTGGTTTTTCCCAGATTTAAATGCCATTTAAAACTGATTTTTTTTCATTTGCTTTTTTCCACCTCAACATACAGTTCACTTTCCAGAATGTAGCTTAAGAGAAGCAACTCTGATTTTGAAGAGCACTCATGTGTCAGAATATTAGACTTTTTCTCCTCCTTTGTTGTCCCTGTCGTCAAAACAAATACACATCCTAAAATCCTGCTTTGGAAATGAGACGATGAGAATTTGACAAGACAGACTATTCCTGGACAACGTTGGAGAGAAACAATATTGAGGGCATGTCTCCCCATGTACATTCTGTAAGATGGTAATGAATTTTGTTTTTTATAAACAACACAAAAATTGTTTGATGGCCCCAAATCTGGGTAAAGGTACACACTCCATGTCCTACCTCCTTTGCATATTTACTCTGCATATCAACACAGCGAAAACTTCGGCCAAATCCCACCCGTAGGCAGACCTATGTGTACTCGTGACCGCAAGAGCAATCAGCTGAAATGTCAGAAGCACGTGCTGTGTCCGGGTGCCCTGGCAGGGGCTGGGGACATGACAGGAAAAGAGACAGGGTGCCCAGAACGGAGGGTTGTGCAGACAGAAATGAAGTCTCAGAAAAGCAAGGACGCAAGCACTTTACCACCCAGAAGCAGCGTTGGACAAGCGTAGCTCCCTGAGGCTAAGTGACGAATCTCTACATCGGGAAGCGACAGCGGTTAATGTGCAATCCTGGCCCTGACAAGGGTTCTGGTAGCAAGACTGGAAAGGAGGGGCAAACATGAGTGGCATTGCTTATGTACATTCCATAGAAATAACAGATACACACTGTGAGAAGGGAGGAGGATTTCATGCCATGTAGAAGCTTTCGGAAAGTTCTTGGGAATAGCTGTTCCTCAGGAAATATTTCTCTGGTCAAATAACTGCCAAATTTCAAGTCTAGGCTTCTCTTGAAAATTGACAATGAGTATTAGCATTTGCAAGGAAGATCTCCTGTAAAAAGCACGCTTGTGTTTTTTTTAAAGCTTGTTTCCTTAATATATGTGTCCATATAACCTTTTCTACTATTTCAGTAAACACAAGTGAATAGGGAATAATCCTCAACCGATTCTGCTGTTCAAATAGCCTAAATATACAGCAGCTCAGAACTGGAAGAGACACAATTACCACCGAGGAAATGAAACCTCTCTTGACTTCCCGGCAGCGTTGAGCTTTTGCTTTTTTGGAAGCCAAAAAATACTACTTTGCTTCCATAAAGATGTGACTTGGGATAACCTTGAAAAACATTAGTTTGTGCAACACTTTATTTTTAATTTAACGTATCATGAAATGTATCTTACAAAGCGGCATCTGTTTTGCATCCAAACTCTCTCAGCAAGTGTTTTCCAACACACTCTACCCGTCAGGACAAGAGAACAGAAATTAGAATGCAGAGTGTGAGTCCCCACCACAAACCGCATGATAAATGGATCCCGTTTTCCCAGGAGAATGGCGGGATTGCAGCTGGAGGCACAGTCACCTCTATTCTGTTATTATATTTCATCTCTAGTACAAACTTTAAACATGCCTAAGTGTGAAGCAACACCAAATTGAAAGTGAAAAATACAAGGCTTGCTCACACATCACAAATCATACCTTACATGATATTTCTGATACAACGGGAGAGAGATATTAATGATTGCTATTGGTGCACCTCAGAAAAAAAGATCTTTTGTTTGGTGAGTAATGAATGGATCCAAAGGAAAACTTTCAGGAAGTTATTTACACCATTCGTAATTAGAGGTTTTATGGGTTGAAGTTTACACTGTTGGATGAGCACCATGAAACTTTCCTGCAATCTGTGCAGGTAAAGCAGCGATCTCAACACTACTTTGCATAAACCACGGCCCTACCAATAAATACTGCCTTCAGCTACCTTCATATAAAAGGGTCATCAATTCCATATGCCTCTTGTCAACTAATTTAACAGAATGTAGAGCCTGACTTGCTTCCGATTATTTTTCTGTATACACTTTCCATAAGTGTACATAAGTGAACAGCTCAATTCTCAAAACTCAACAGGCTGGTGCAATTAGCACCCAGATCAAGAATGCAACGTAACCCACACTTTGATGTAACCTTGGTACACAGGGACTCCTAAGGTCTATGTTTCTGTATGTGGCATTTTACTTGGTGTTAAAGTACGTGGGACAGCTATGTCGCTATGCTGCTGCATGCCCGTGCACACCTTCCCTCGCTGCTATGCAGAAGGACCGTGGGCACTGTGTGACTACACCACCAATTCATTGCCCAACCTACTGTTGGCGAGCTTTTATGAAGAGGAATTTGGTGAAAATACTTCACATTCATAGTGGGGGCATATTTAGGGATGACTCCTGGCTAAGGGGTGTACATGTGCTCAACTTTTCTCACTGCAATCAGAGGTGCTTTAGTTCTAAATAAAGTATCTGATGTATGTAGCTCTGCTTCTGAATTCCTTCTTCTCTTCCATTTGTCCATTCATCTATCCTTTCACCAATATCACACACTCTTATCACAACTTAAGAATTGATCTTTAGGGCCTCCCTGGTGGCACAGCAGGTTGAGCGTCGCACTGTGAAGCATCTGTAGCACAGCAGCACAAGTTCGATCCCCGGTCAGGGAGGGGACCCACAGGGCGCAGCAGACCTCTCCTGTCTCACCCGCTGTTCCTCTCAGCAGTGTGTTTCAGTCCATCTGCCTGTTCTGCTCCCCACTCTGTCTCTGATGAATCCGCTCACCTCCCGAGCCTCTGGCCTGTACCCCAGCTCTTGTATGCATAAATAAACCTTTTTTTTTTTAAAAAAAGAATTGATCTTTATATCCACTAGAGTAACTCATCCAACTTGGGTTATTCCACTTCAAAATTGTCTTGCCTATATTTGCCCTTGGAATTTCCATAAACATTTCAAAATCAGCTTGTCCCTTTCGATAATAAATATTTTGGGATTCTGATTAAGGTTGGGTGGCATCTATAGACTGATTACCAATTAAATATTTTGATATTGAGGCTTCCAGACTATGACCACAGAATGTTCTTCACTTTAAGTGGCTGTAATTTTTCTTGACAACACTTAAGTTTAATCATAGAGGTCTTCTACATATTTTTAGAGCTACTTCTAGTTGCTTAAGACTTCTAATTTTCTTCCTTCTTCAAAGTTGCTATTCTAGGCGCCTCACAACTCAATATAAATTTTAGAATCAATGTACCAATGTCTCCAAAAGCCTGTGGGAATTTTGATTGAAATTGCGATAAATCTACAGATTAATATGGAAAGGACTGAGATCTTTGAAATAATAATGAGAATTCCCACCAAGAAATATGGTACAACTCTCCATTTATTTATCTTTTCTTTAAGTTTATTTAACTTCTCTCTCAATATCATGCACACAAATATAAAAAGCCTGTGATTTATTAACAAATCCAATTCAATAATGTATAAAGAGACTTATACATTACCCAGGTGGCGTTTATTTCAGATATGCGAGACTGGCTCCAGCACTAGGAAATCAGGCAATGAGACCCGCCACAACAGGCTGCACTACAACTATATGGTGTCGTATAAGCATCTATGTGCTTTCTAGACTTTCCCTTATACAGAGTTGTTTCTCAAAGCCTTTTCCATCTAAGCCAGTCTACAGTTTTTCACCCCAGGTTTTTAGCATGTCTACAGTTTGCCCCAGCTATAATATTTTGTCCCAGATGGATGCTAGAAGTCTGAGATCAAATGTTGGCTTCTGAGAACTGAATAAACAGCCTTGAAATAAGGAACAAAACTGCTAGGACTCACACTCACCAATTTCAAAACTCGATACAAAGCTCCAATAATCAAAACAGTGTGTCAAATGCATAAAAATAGAGAAATAAATGGATTAGAATACAGGATTCAAAAATAAGCCCATGTATATCTATGGTCAGATGATATTTTGACCATGGTATCAATATCATCCAGTGGTAAAAGGATAGTCTTTTCCTTAAATGGTGTTTATTAAGTAGATTTCTACACAAAAAGGACAAAGTTGAACTTTACTTCCCAATAGCTACAGAATTTAACTTAAAATGAATCCAGGAGAGTGCTCCTGCCCATCTATGACTACACATGTACCTCTTATTTTCTGTCTCCTTTTCCCAATAAACCTGTCCTCTGAAAATGTAAAAAAAAAATAACAAATTGAACCAAATATATAGATATAAGATTTAAAATATGAATCAAGGATATAGATATCAGAACTAGATCATGAAACTCATAGAAGTAAAGATGTGGCTGGTAATGGGCTGGGGAGAATGCTTCCACTGAACTTCATCAAAATGAAAACTCTCTGTACCTAAGAGGACAATAAGCAAAGAGTGGAAAAGTCAATACATCTATCAGATTAAGGTCCACGATCCAGAATATATAAAAATCTCTTACAACTCAATAAGATAAGCAAGTCAAGGAAGGAAGGGCTTGAGTAACCGTTCATCCATGGAAGACACAGAATCAGCAGCACAAGAAAAGACATCAGATCAATGCACAGAGAAATGCAAGTCTAAAGCACGTTGCAATACCACTCCCCACTCAGTAAGAGAGCTATGGCATTTGCAATGAAAATCTCAAGTGATGGAGAGGCGAGAGGGAAACTGCAGTCTTCACGCATTGCTGGTGGGCAAGTAAAATGTGCTGCTACGGGCTACATTTTGGTGGTTCCTCAGAAGTTCAACAGCACGCGACCCAGTGATTCCACTCCTAGGTCTACACCCCAAACAACTGAAAACAATGGTTCAAGTCATGTTCATACTAGCACTGCTCACACTAGCCCCAAAGTGGACACACTCCAAATGCCCATCAGCTGACGAAAGGATAAATAAAATGTGGTCTAGCCACACAAACGATACTGTTCAGCTACAAATGAGTGAAGTTCTGATAGAGGCTACAAGATGAACCCCTGAAAACATTATGTTAAATGTAAACAGCCACACATGGCACAAATCCACTTCCACGAATAGGCAAATGCAGAGCCACAAAGCAAATTAATAACCATCAGGGGCTGGCGGGAGGGAGTCCTTTGGCCTTAGAGGTTAAGAACATTTAGAGGACAGCTGCCGCCATCAAGAAAATAATGTAGAAATTTTGTGTATTCCTCATTCTACTAGAGGCAGACCTGGAGCGAGGTATGCGAGTGGAGTGGGGCACCGGGGAGAACAGAAGCTTGGTGGCCACTTGAAAGCTCACCATGCAAACACTGAGATTTGCCAAAAGAGACCAGCATTCCAGAAGTATCCAAGGGAACGGATTCTTCCTGAAGAAGTGGATGAGAATGGTATGAATTAATATTAGAAACTTGATGGCATAATGAAAGCACATGCACTTCCTTGAGGTGCAATAACGGCTGACTAGTTTGAACACTGAATAAAGAAAAGGACCTTAACGCGTGAGCGTTCACTTCGCTTCTGTGAGCTCACCCTTTTTCTCACCTGACTCCCCAAGAATGGGTCTGTACTTGTCTAACTGACTTGTGATTTTAGTGAAGCAGTACCTATGACTAGAAAAATCCAGGGAAGAACCAATGAGCTAAATTAATCTAGTTCATTAAAAAGTCAAAAGGAGGAGGAAGCATGAACAGAGTCTGGGATTGTTGTTATGGTGTACGCAGTGAATACTTTATGCTTTTCATGGTGATGAAAGTCAGGCAGAGTTCTCTTAAAATTTCTTCTAGCAACTGTACTGCTCCTGTAATGCAACTCCCTGCGGAGACTCGGTTGCATAGACGCTGGCGTGCGTTAAGGATTCTGTATTGATTTTCTCAGGGTGATGGGATTTCATATGATTGCTTTTCTTTCCACTCTCCTCACGTATTTTTTAAAACTACTTTAGAGTGAGAATGCATTATTTTTGAATTTCTAAAATCTTTTATTTTAGACCAAACATTCGTTCTCACTAGTTGAAATCATAAACCAAATACATAAAAATGAGGGACAGGGGTTGAAAGAAGACAAGTTCATAAAGTGTGAGAATGTCTTAAAATACAGTATTTAAAATTAAATTTCACTCGCTGAATTCCTAAAGTGTTTCACACAATAATCCAATGCATGCTTTAAATTTTTAAATAGCTAGCATATCACTTATATTTTAAATTATGCAGATGTGTGTATGCATTCTAAGAACAAAAGTAATTTGGTTTACTTGCAAACATTGATTTTTAAAGTAAGGCACAGAGGGAATTTTTTCAAGATCATAATTTCCCTTTGACCCACTTCAATCTAGTTTATGATTCTACATTTAAAAACCTATTGTCAGCGTTACCAGCAGAAATGGGAATTGTAGTCTGACTACTTGGTGATATATGTAAATACAGGAACAGAATCTACAATTATCTGGTGGGTGGAAAGCAGAGGCTCTGACCTGTTAGCTTTTGTTTGTTTGTATATTATCTATTTTGAAATCAAAGTAAGAAGTTAATGCCTACTGGGAAGGATTTGGCTCTCTGGTGTCTGGACTGGTGAGTTTTTTGTGTTGCTAAGTCTTGTGGTTCTTCATGTTGCATTAAAATTGGAGAACTTCAGCAAGTGCTTTCTGTATTGTACTAAGTGTGTAATGTTTTCTTGTCTCCAGAGACCATTACAAATTAGATTTGAAGGTCTCTTAAATTAAGAGATCTATTCTAATTGATTTACATAAATTAAGCACACTTAAAGATCAAATATACCTAACATTTCCTGAAAATAGAAACTGAACTTCTAATCTATGCATTAATTATGCTATGTTTTTAAAAAGAATTATTCTTATAGAAACTCACTCAGAAATGTTCTGGGAATCCAACTTTATATAATGAAAGTAAATTTGGGAAAAACAAGAACAGTTTAATAATTCTAATTTAAAAAATCCTATGCCTCCTCTGACATTAGCATTAAGTCTATTACAGGCACATACTATTCCACTCCACTTAGATTTTCTTCTTGCTCAAGTAAGGTAATATCATTCCTCAACAATTACGATTATGAAAACTGCAAACTGTGTTCAACAATATTAACTCATTACTCTGATGGACGTTATTTCAACATTAATCATGTTTTGTAATATGTCAACATGTCAGTTTGAGGATAACTGCTGAGGTGGTTAAGTGACGTAAAACCTTGGACTGTTATTAAATTGAAAATGTTAATATTGCTGAATATATAATTTCTAACTAAGTGGAACACTGAAACGCTAATTACTAGGCAAAATTTTAAGTTTGTTTTCCCTCTTATTTTCACATGCTACAGTTTTAAAGATGCATTATGTTAATGTGATTTTTGTAACACTAAGTATTTGTATGGCTATAAAAGGCAGTGTTCTGTACTCTCTGAGTTTTAGCAACTGACTAAAATTCTTCCATAATAGTTTTCAGTTACTGACCTCCAATTTTCTACATGCAATAATATTTTGGTACACTGGTGAAAGACTACAATTAATATGAATAGTTGGCATTGTATTTTGGTACAAAGGTGATGAGAAAAGGTGTTTTTGTATCTGTGTTCATAGGAAAGAATTTGGACTCTCTGAAAGAGAACTGGGCTTCACCCTTGGATCTGGGGGTGATCTCCTGGCGCTTATGCCATCTTAAGAACAGCTGTTTTCTTTGCCTGGAGGTCCAGAGTCACCCTGGACAGCCTAACCATGTAGTTTTGAGTGGAGCAAGCTACATCCACACCATCTTAGAGTTGAGTCTGGCCACACCAGAAAGACTGAGACAATGACTCAGGGCTTTGGGCCACACCCCACCAGTCTACCTGGAGACTAAAATTAGCCACACGGGGGACCCATCAGTCGCGCCAACCCAATGATGCCCCAGTCAAATCTCTGACGTGAAGTGCACATGACTCCTCCCGATGGTCATGTCCCAAGCATATTTTCACAGACCAGCTCCAGGAGTAATGTGTCCTGACTTTACTGGGGATAGGGTGCAATGTCACCTATGAGGAAACAATGCTCTTCGAGTAAACATCTATGAGGAAAAAGTGTTGAAGCAGGATGAACATTTCTAGTGAAGTCGGACTGACCTTTGAAGTCAGCGCCGCCAAACTGTCCAGGAAGACTCGCCTGCTCTGTGATCTCCCAGGAGACAGACTAACAGGCTTGCAGAAAAGAGGTTTTCTGTTAGGTGAGGAATCTGAAAACATGTTGAGATCCCAAAAAATGAGAAATTCATTCGAATTCATAGGAAGTCTAAGAAAGGTGTAATCTGGTGAAGAAGGTTTCTTGGGACCTCTTTTGTAGACTTGAAATAACAAAATAAAGAGACTTAAAAACCCCAGAGCCCTTTAAAATTCCAATCTGAGATTAATTATGAAAATGTCCAGACACAGAAATTAATTTTCAAGTCTTAGCAATTTTTTGGAGGTTTGACTCTTGATTTATAAAGCAAACTCGAGGCAGACTATATGCATGACTACAACCAATACAATCGTACTGAACCTGGCCTTGTTTTGTGACAAAGAATAGTTTTCTTTGTGATTATTAAAACTAAGTGGGCGACACTGTTAAGAAAGGTTGTGAAACACTTTGAAATGGGCCAAAAAAGAAAAGTTTGGTTCTACAATGAAAACCTACAGGATTCTTAAATCTGGGTTTTCTGCTTCCATGTGTTTGCACCTTTCATTGTCTTCAAGCTTTTTATGACTCTGTGACTTCAAAAATAACTGATAGCCATGCAAATGGTTCTTGTCCACAGAACTGCAAATGAATTCTCTGCCATGGGGGAACAATTCATTGCCTTTGGTGAGGATAAAAAAAGACGTAGGTCCATTTGTAATCTGATTTCCATGCTTCTGACTGACCTAGATAGTGGTGGTACTTTGAGTTTTCCACTGAAATGCTCACATCACCTTCCCTTTGTTAATTAGCTTAAGTAAAATCACTGAAATGTGTTCATTTGATTTGCACTGGAGCCAGGATTTCACCATAACAACCACAACAATAAAGAGCTGTGTTTTCCCAACCCTTTCCTGTTCCCTTAAGTCTGTCCCAAAATCTAGCACCTGTGCTCTCGTCATCTGGTACTTAGCTTTTGAGCTCAGGATGAACAGGTTTTCATTTTTCAGTGGCATTTGTTATCACTCAATATGTAAACTCAATATATTTAGAGAAAAGGTACTAAGCAGGCACTTTATGAGATTCTAGCACATTCCTCAGAACTCACTTCAGGTTCTCACACAGAGTAAACTCCCACAATCAGATCATCCGAAATGCAGATCTCCTCGCTCACCGCTCCTCGCCGGGGCCACTGCTGCCTCGCGGGAGTGCCAAATCTGCTTCGCCGCCTGCCCTACAGATCCGTGCTGTTTCGCTTCTCCGACCCTTGCCCCGAATGCCAGTTGGTAACACACACATATATTTTGAAGACCAGTAACTTCCACACTTTTCCAAAAGCCTTTGGAGGAGGGAAATGAGAAGCTGAGAAGCAACTTGCTCCTGCTTGAGTCACTGTAAGCAGACAGTTGAAGGACATTTCAGTAACTGACAACGATCTCATGAGTGAACAATTTGCTTCAGGTCATGGAGACTGAATATGAACATACAGAAACCCCATTCTAATGAAGTCAGTCAGGTATGTGTAAATCAGCAAACTGCGGGGCTCAATGTCTTGTATTTCCCACAGGAGGGGTGCTATTCCCGCTCCCATGAGAAGTGCAAGGGCGGGCCCTGCATGGCCAGATATGGGGCTGCAAGCCTCAAACCCAGGCAACTCCACTGGGTCTCAAGACAGTGCTGTGCAGTCTGCTATTTGCTGCCTGCTTACAAACCAACCTATTTTGTTGTCGGCTGGTGGCTTTTGTTTGAGGTCCACAAGGCTGAGTGTTATCTGTCAGCAAACAAGGTTTACATTTTCAAAACAGGCCCAATTACCATGGCGGCACTTACTGGTAACCCTCAGTAACTGAAACGACAGGCAAGCAAACAGAGCACACATATCCGAAGAGGCTCAAACCCGACAACAGTCATTAGCGACGTCACAACACAAATTGCTGAACGCACAGAGCTGAACCACCTTTGCTTGCCTCTGTAGAGGAGGAAAGTAATTTTCCTCCTACCACCCTAAGTTCTTGATTGAGAACATTCCTTATGCCAAAAGACACATAATGAGAGAGAGAAACAAACGTCCACTAACAAGTCTCCTGCATCCATGGAAAACTGATCTAGGAAAACTAAGTAAGTTCCTGAATTGGTCTAAGTCACCACCTTAAATAGCACCTCAAGAGATAACAGAAGATGCTGGCAGGGAGGGTCACTTATGGAAGATTATCAGGCACACGCAAAATAGGGTGTGTAGTATGCAGATTTATCCCCAGCTGTCTCAGCTGATAAACTTCTAGAGACCTGGTCATCCTCCTGCTGCCCTTCCCCACAGAGAAACAGGACCTGGGAGAGCTCTCTACTTACTGTGTATTTTGCTTACAGAAGGGTAACTTCTAGTAACTTTTGAGAACTCTTCGTAAAACTGTCTTAAAAATAACCAACCTGAAATAACCCCTATGCCGGGAAGGTACATTTGTGGGTGGCATGTTCTGTGCACCTTCATTTTATATCAAAATAAAGAACTAACCCCTTGCCTATTTGTCCATACCTTCAAAAACAAATCATTTAGAGATAGCACTAATTTGTCTCGTTCACTAACATTTTTAAGTAAGACTGAATCTGTTAATTTAAGAAAACTTCAAAAATCCGAACTTACTATTCTACCGAGCGATAAGGCTCTGACTGTGGCAACCCAGACAGGCAAGGACTTATGCAGCTTGCTTTTTCCGACAGTATATGTTTCCTTGGGGTTCTGGAGCCGCTGCCAGAGACTGGTGAATGTGAAAGCAAGAGGAGAGGGTAGGCTGCCTTATGCAAAACAGTATCTTCGCTGCAAATGCCACTTGAGTCAGTCTATTCAGTCTCTTCTACCTTAGAATATGGTTTCAGTTAAGACTGTCCCGTATTAAAAATAAAATCAAGACTTTCCACTTACTTGCTATTCCTGGGCACAGGGAAATCTTTCCATCACACTCCAGGTTCTTCCAGGCTGGCAAACAATCAAATAAGCAAGAGACAGACTGAGAAGAAGAAAAAACAAAAAGAAGCTTAATAATGACTCCGGCTCCTCCCGTACACCTGATAGAAACCCAGCTGACTAACTCACCGATGAGGCCTCAGTGCCCACCCCACATAACATCAGCTGAGACTAAGGATTTGTGGGAGAAGAAGGCCAGCCACAGGGTTACCAGAAAAGGTACAGAAAGCAAGGGTATGGTCTTTGTGTAGATTTAAGCTCTGCCTTCTCACTGATGAGGTCTTCCAACATCGAAGGACATGCCCTTCAAGACAGATTTCTTTCCCTTCACACACGCAGAGGCTTCTCAGAAACAGCCTTCACAGCCAGACTTCACCCACCCTGAACCCTGCCTATGAAATCACACTCACGCCAAAAAGGTGTCTTTTCAGGGGCGGCAGATTTTTGATTCCCTACAATATTCAAATATTGCCACAAATATTCAAAGAGCTGATGGATGTAAAAGTATCTTGTAAATTAATCCTAGACACTGGTGTGCGATCAGTATAAGAACTCTTTCAAGGACCTTCAAAGCTTTGATTGTGTGAGCTTACATGATTCAGACTACATATTACATAGGAACACAACTTCAATTAGAGGATGCGCCACAGATCTTAGCATACTGGAGGGACGTCCGGGATCAAATATTAAAGCCTCAAATGCCTCTATATTGAAGGTCTTCTTACAACATATTGCACCAGGAAATGCTCTAAAAGAACAGGCATCGCTTGATAGTTGACAGCCATCCAAGTGTGCACTGTCTCCAAGCACACAGTACTATCCCGCAGAGGGACAAGTGACTTCGTTTTGTGCAGACAAAAATCATTCTGGGTTTATCTCCCACTGGACTCCTTTCAGTGGACCAAGGAATATGTTTTGCAATAACATGGCTTACAATAAAGGGATGAGCCTGTGCCAGACTCCTTTACGCTAATTGCAAGGTAAGTTCTGAGGCACACAAAGCAGGAAATCCAGACACCTGCCAAATGTCAAGGGTAGTTGTGGGCTGTCACGATTTTCATTGGAGTGACTTCTTGGAGAGTCATGTCATCATTTTGTCAAGGTGTGTCCTAAAGCCACCTGCATGTGGGTACCCAGAGAGCTTGTTAAAAAATTAAAATTTGAGGCCTCCCTGGTGGCGCAAGGGGTTAATGCACAGCACCGTGAAGCTGTCCGCAGCCACTGCAGCACGAGTTCGATCCCCAGCCAGGGAAATAATATTTTGCTAATAACCTTTCCCCAGGCTCTTTCCTCTTATAAATGCCCTCCATTTTGTGTAATACCTTGCAGTCTCTAGATGATGATGCCCAATTTGTGGATCATTTAAGTCAAATCGATTAGACCCCTGAAGTTGTGAATTTTCTTTTTAACATATCTTATGTGGACCTCTATTGCATTATGTTAGGGTGTTCATATTTTAGCTAATAGGTTAGCATCTGGGCTAAGGACAACTTATGTGTTGGCATTCATTGATGCTCAGGCTAATTTTTATAGGTACTGAATTACTTCTTCAACTCCTTATGGATAAAAATGTAGTGACTCTTTGAATCTCTGGCTAAGGCAGGATATGTTAAGAACATGGTCCATTTTTCCATATTAGTAGCTTGGAAAATAGTTTACATATAATTTCACAAACCATACTGAGCCTGGAACTAGAAATTATAAATCCCAACAGAAAACTAATGGAAATTTATCTCGAAAAGGAACGCTTTACAGAAAACTATCTTAAAGGGATGACATGGAAGGTCTTCATTTCACAATTATACATAAATGAAAGAAGTCAATCTCTAAACCACAAATTTGCACACTGGAGACCAGATTTCAGTGACCCTGACATAAAAGATCATATCTTCTGTGATCTTGTAATAACAATGCTGAACTACAACACACGCACAAAAAGACAATTCAACAACTTCAAATGGTTAAGCTGTGAGTTGTTCTTGCTTGTCACATTATATGATGTGACAAGATTTTATAAAGCTTAATGGGATGTAAACACTGTTATGTCACCCATTTGCCAAAGAGAGACAATTCCATTTATGTTACATCTATTTGGTAACAAGGAGACATAATTGAAAAAGAGCAAACACAATTATTTCCTTTCAGTCAGCTAGTGAAATGTTTCTCCCATACACAGAAGATGAAGAAAGATACTACAAAGGACAAAGAGGAGATAAGAAGTTAAGTTCCTCTTTCTGATCTTCAGACAGCAAAGATAGCTTTTCCAACAAAATCATCTAAGTACCTACTACGTGTCAAGCCAGAGAGCGAGATGGCGAAGGTACACAGTCACAGGAAGCAAATATCCTGCTTTAAATGAGCTCATTATCTGCTACAAGGAACGGGGAGAGGGAAAATAAAATCCACTACAGTAGAGGAATGTATAGAGGGCACAAAGAGCAGGGAATAATGAGCTCGGCTAAGGAAGCTCAAGGGAGACTTTAGGGAAAAAATGATATTTGGATTGAATATCTAAAATGAGTATGGTTTCATGGCAGAAGACAAACAATCAAATTTTCTTCACTTTACAATCAAACTACTTGTGTTTTTTCTATTTAAAGTATGTTTATGGTTAAACTAAAACTTCAGTAGGTATTTAAAATGGCAAATCAAGTTTATTTGGGGAAAGGAATTTCAACTCAGGGGCACACAGAGGTTTGGGCAGAAAACACAAGTGTTTCAGAGAAGAAAAAAACCAATGTGCTTTGCTTTTTTTTTCCCCATGGGAAAAAGGAATGACATTACAATATTGAGACTTCCAAAGCAATAGGTGTTGTTTCCATATATATCTT
This sequence comes from Galemys pyrenaicus, assembly GCA_019455555.1. Lineage (NCBI taxonomy): Eukaryota > Metazoa > Chordata > Mammalia > Eulipotyphla > Talpidae > Galemys > Galemys pyrenaicus. The sequence continues at coordinate 1,865,979 of JAGFMF010011974.1, forward strand.
GTTTCAAGAGTGTTTTACAGCTTTCCTTATGTATGTTTCAAAATTTATTAAATTTATTTTTAAACATTTAGTATTATTTTACTACAAGTAAGGTTTTTCTCTTCCACTATATCCTTAATTGATTATAATTTCTGCGTGTAAGAGTTATAAATTTTTGGATGTAGACTCTTAACATGCAAAACTATTTTATAGTGGAGTTATCTTGTCAGTTATGTTCTAGAGTTTTCCAGGTATACTATTTTGCCATCTCATAACACATATAGTTATATGCCTTCCTTTTCCATTGTCTGTGCTTTAATTGATTTTTCTCTTGTGTAACTGCATTGGCTAACATTTTCAAAACAATGGTAACTCAGAGCTATGGTAGACATCTCTAAAGAAATAGAGAGACATTTCCTTAAATACATATTAACATATGTACAAATTTATAATTGTGAGAGATATTCATTTCTAATTTCACAAGAGGTTGTAAGGAATAGAGATTGATTTTTGTCAAATACCTCATTATTATTAGTAGTATAAATGTAGACAAATACATAAGGAGAACAGAACAGCTTCATATATAGACCCAAAGTAAGATAGTTACTTTTTAAATAGGTGCTAATGAAATTCATGTGGAGCAAAATGCCTTTTCAACAGATGGTACTAGAATGATTGGACAACAGAATAGCAAAACGAACCATACAACATAACTGACAGAATTACAGCAATCTGCTAATATGGACCATCGACATAAACATGAAAACCATGAATTCATAGAGCTTTTGTAGAAAATGTGAAAAAAAGTTTGAATTTGACAGAGGCAAGATGGTCCCTTACAATCCCAAAGTACTAACTGTAAAAGAAAAGTGATCAGCTAAAAAAACTCTGCTCATCAGAAGATAATGAAGTAAACAATTAGAGACTAAGAGAAAACATTTATCAAGTATTGCTCTGTGCAGAGGTGATACACTTGAACACTGAATCAGCAAATACTGAGTTGTTGCTTCCGGAGGAAATACAGATTTGGTTTCCTCTGAGTCTCTGATCACATTCCACCTGCGATCAACACATAACATTGCTTAAGTATATTTCTGTTTAAAGCCCCCTTATTTCAAATAGTGCCGACAATGAAACGGTGTCTGTGAAGAACCATGACAGTGCAGCGTAATTAACTTACTTTGTTAATTACAAGTAAGTTTTCAAAAATAGGAGTAATCCCAAATATAGAACCGGTTAGTAATAAGGATTAACTGTATGTGTGTCTGAATAACTAATGGATGATTAGATTTTTAATAAGCTCAGGAGTATGCAGAAAATCCATGATTGTAGAAATTATGTTTTCCTCTATGTGAGACACTGACAAAGCAACTTTCTGGGATGATGGGAATGCTTCTATCATGATTTGGGGAGTCATTTCATTGAGTTTATACATTTACCAAAATTTATCAAACTGTATAATTATGTAAATACCTCAGTTAAAAAAATTGGTGATAAAATATGTTTTCGGATACCCAAAAGGTGAGAAACAGTATCGCAAGCAGATATTCAGTATAATAAATAATAAAGGAAGTTTTTCAGTGAGAAGGTAAATGATCCCAGATAAAGTATAAGAGTAAAGGAAAAAATTCAAGAGTAGAAGTGGAAAATATATGGATAAATATTAGGATAAATATTAATGAGTATGGGGTGTTCAAAATAAGTAACAAGAATGTCTTAAAGGATTTATGTTATACATAGAAATAAATATAAAAATATAGAAATTATAGGCCAAAATGGAACAGAGGAGAGAATAAATGAACATAAACTCTTAAGTCCCTTTAAAATTCTAGAAGTGGTGAAGCTTAAGTTAGACTGTATTAAGTCACTTTACATATTTAAATTTACAAATTTTACCTAATTTAACCACTATGGAAACCATAAAATAAGATGATGAAAACTTTAGACACACAAAAAGTGAAATCGTCCAAAAGCAGGCAGGACATTAGAAATCAATTGACTTATATGAGGTGGGACAAATAAAAAAAAATAACAAGCTGATGGAATTAAACCTAATGAACCTATAATCATATTAAATGGAACTAGAAGAGACACTTCAACTAAAAGAAAAAGATTTTCAGACTGATTAAAATAAGAAAAGCCAAGTACATGCTAAGAAAAAGCACTCACTGTAAATATGACAAGCACGTAGAATGAAAGAGAGATGATAGAAACAGTACCCTATCAAAGATTAATCACAAGAAAGCTAGTGTGGCTTAATTAATATCAGACAATTAAGGCAAAAAGGAAGGAAGATAGAAAACCGCCAAAACTTCAAAAATTAAAGTGAAGCCAAAGTTAATAGGAAGAAAGCAATAAAGAAACATGTAAGTATCATTGCAGATTTTAACATTTCCCCAATAACTCTTAGAATGTAAAAAAGAAGGGAAGTTAAGAATAACATACAGGAGGGCCTCCCCTGGTGGCGCAGTAGGTTAGTCGATCCCTGCTGCCGGCCTGTGGGGGGGACCCACAGGACGCGGCAGACCACTCCTGCCTCGCCTGCTGCTCCCCTCAGCAGTGTGTTTCCGTCAGTCTGCCTGTTTTGCTCCCCACTCTGTCTGGTGAATCCTCTCACCTCCCCCCACACCTCTCGCCTCTACCCTAGTTCTTGTATGTATAAATAAAATAAATCTTTTTTTAAAAAAAGAATAACATACAGGAGATTTAACACATGCAACGAGGCATGTGTGACAGATGGGTAGGTAGATGACAGTCCAGAGCAAAAGTTGTCACCAACGTGTGAAAAGGTACATAGGGCTACCCCACCTAGCAGACCACACTGCAGTAAAACCAGAGTTAAGAGCTCACATAACAAAGCCACAAATGTCTGGAAATAGAGCGACAAACTTTTAAATAACTTTTCTTTGCTCTGTGATACATTCCTGATTCACTCTTCTTAAAGATTTGCAGCTGTAAATAGTCAATTTGTTATCATTACTGCTGTAGTGTTTCCAGTTTACACCTTTAACTTGCCATCTACCTTCAAGGCCTATCATGCATACATAGGCCAAGAAATCAGCGCTATTTCTAATTTTCTCCTTTCCTGCTGCACCTTTTTCTCACCTGCCTGTCCTTATTGTTATTTTTGTGTCAACTATCACTTTTCTCTTTTAATAATTTATTCATTTATGTCTATTTTACATCACTGTTCCCTTCTGTACAATGTTTGCTTTCCTCTCCAGGTGCAGTCCCCACAGAATTCCCGCCACCAGGTCACCGCGCACCTGTGCAGTCCCCGTGCAGTCCCGTGCTCTTCCCGCCCGGCCTTGACCCCACCCGGCCCCGCCCCTGCAGCGTCTCTGATTTGTAGTCGTCTATGTTCGTTTTGTTTTGTTTTTTAGGGTTGTTGTTTCTCCCCCTGGTCCCTTATCTGGTTCCCTGATATTCCTCCTGTAAGTGAAACCATCCCATAGTTTTCTTTTTCCTTCTGGCTGATTGCACCGAGCACAGTCCTAGCTCCATCCATGTCGCTGCGAACACGCACCACGTGAAGATACTGAGATACAAGAACCTCTTACAGCGACACAGCACCTGCCAGTGGGTGCTCTTCCGTCCTCAGCAGAGAGGGACAGTTCCCGCAGTCAGACCCGGAAGGCGAAGCCGGGTGGAGTCACTGGCGGACCCGCCCAGTCCAGGCTGAGCAACGCGTGCGTGGTGCGTGCGGCCTCGCGGGGCATCCTGGGAGATGACTTGCTGCTTCTCCTGGGTGCACTACACCAGCGGGCCTTGCGCGTGCAGCTCTGATTGGTGGAGGGCACGGCCAGCAGGGATTGGTGAACTTTAACCCTGGGCAGTCTCTGGCCTTTCCCAGGCAGGTGACCTGCCCGCCAGGCCTGAGCCAGCCCCCATCTATGGGCTCCAAACTCTGGGTTTTGCCTCCATGAGGATGGCTGTTTCTGTGTATGTGTCACAGTACTTAGAACTGGCCCGGTGCCTATTCGTGTAGTGAATTATTTCACTGTTGGATAGATTTCTTTCACTATTAAGTGATATTTTTCTGAGTATTGAATTTCAGCCTCAAAGGATATATTTTTTCCTTTTGACCTTTAAAGAGGTTGACTTGATCTAGTGGCTTCTCACTCGCGTTGTTCATAGGAAAACCCACTCCTGTTCCTGTTTACAGTGCATGCCCCCTGTCCCGCGGCACCTTCAAAATCTGCTCATTACCACTGTTCTCTGGCAAGGTGATTAAGATGTGCCTTGCTGTACATTCATTTCTGAAATTGTAGTTTTCACATAATTAGCACAATACTCAGAGCTCCTGAGCAGGCAGAACAACTGGAACATTCACACGCTTTGTGTGGGAAAGCTAAATGGTAAATATCTTTGGAAGAGAGTTTAGCAGTTTCTTATCACGTTAACCATGCACTTACCAAGACAGCTACAAATCCTGCCATTACCTCTCTATCCAAATGTACTGAAGAGTTATTGCAACGCAAAAAGCTATGCGCAAATGACATAAGAGTCTTCCCTGGGGACATACAAGGCGTCCTTGTTCGTGAGCAGGCTGAGGGGCACCCCAGGACCCCCAAACCTGCCTGATCTAAATGGGTTCTGCCGTCTGCCACATAAACACACAGTTTTATTGCATAAGACCATCCACAGAAAAAACTTAAATACAAATGCTGTGCAATAGAGAAGAGAAACAATATCATTTTCAAGTAAAACGCCCAAAGTCATGCGTCCCCTCGGGGGTAAATGCTTAGCCAAACAGGGTTGGCCCAAAGCAGGGCCACTAAGGCCCAAAGCTAGCCACAAATCCGAGGTCCCTTCTGCTAGCTGATATGCAGATAACACAAGAAAAGCTCTGACAGCGAGGTCGCCCTTTCAGAACAGACATTTGCATGGCGCAGGGAAACTCTCCACTTGTGAGGCTGTATCCTCTGGCAGGAGAAGTGAGGGGCCCGGGTGCTAGAAACTCATCGCTGGAGAAGGTAGCACTGGAGTCTGCACGGCAAGCTGCCCTTGGTGATGTGCCTCCTTGGTCCTGCAACACCTGCCCCCACCCCCCACACCACCACCAAGCATCTTTGCTTTGTGGTCCCTGAAGAGGGTGTTCAAGGGCTGGCCTGGGCCATTTCAGGACCTCTCTCCTGTGTCAGGGAGGGGCATGTCATCAAGCTGTGACTTCTCCCCCTTCCTCTGTGACTGGCAGTGTCAGTCAGGCACCCTGTAGGCAGATGGAAACACCTTAAGTCCCTGCACACCCTTTCCCGCCAGCACCTCCCCGTCAGGCCCGGCCTGGAGGAGCAAGAGCTGAAGCCGCACGGGTCACATGCCCAGGGCATGCCAGCTGTGCCTTTTGAGCCCTTTCCCTTGCCGTCCCCCCTCAAGGTTCCATCCCTCTGTCCTTTGTGATGCGGTCTCAAGCAGGGCTGAGGATTCTGGGGTTGCAGGGCAGCACAGAGCACCTGGCAGAGCAGAGCAGAGCAGCAGAGCAGCCTGGTGGGGTGCTCCTTAGGGAAGGGCAGAGGGTGGGGCCCCTGGGAGATGGGGGTATTTGGAAGCCCTGTGGGGTGGAGGAGGCCTTGGCATCTGCTGCTGGGCCTGCAGCCCCCACCCAGCCCCCCGGGGGCTGTGCAGTGCTGCAGGCCCACCCAGAGCTCCTGCAGGTCTGGGGAGCCTGCTGAGGAGCCACCTCCTCCCAGAACACAGGACCAGAGACAGCCACCCGCAGAGGGAAGGAGCGGCCCTCTTAGCAAAGGCTCAAGGAAGAGCTCCTGGGACTTGTGGCACCTGCGGGGAGGAAGGGGCGGCCTGGCTGCTGAGCCCGGGGAAGTGAGCGGCCTGTGGCCACTGAGATGCCTCCTGCATGTTCACAGGTTTGCTGGGTCCTGTGCCAGTGGGGGGTGGGGGGGAGGGAGGGGGGATAGGGGCAGGGGGAGGTGGCTTCCCCAGTCTGGCTTCTGATTCTGGGATATTGGCCTGGGCTGGTGCTCAGGGTCTGGGAGGGGCTCTGGGCCTGGAAAGGGATATGGGCCTGGACTAGGGGCTCGGAGTCTGGAGGGGCTTTGGCCCCTGGCTCGGGGCTTTAGCCCCTGGCTCGGGGCTGCATCCACGGGCTGGGCTGGAGAAAAGGCCAAGAGCCAAGGCCGCAGGTTGGGCCTGGGGCCGAGGACCCCCACTGCAGGAGCTGAGCCACCCTGGCCCCTGTCCTCAGGGCGCCTGGGCCCCGCCCTCCGACTCTGGCAGACCCCGGCTCCTCCTCCTCTGAGCTAGCAGAGGCTTCGACTCCCTGAGGCACGCCGCCTCTCCTGGGCCCGGCGACACAGCAGCTGGCCGGCACCCTGGCTCGGTCCTGGCGGACCCCTGCAGCTCAACGGCCCACCGCGCTGGTCCCTGCCGCCCGTCTCTCCGTGCTGGGCGCACAGGCCGCGGAGGGAGAGCCGCCTGAGGCGGAGGTGCTGAGGCCTCGGGCCTGGGGAGCAGCCGGACCGCCCAGCAGGCGATGCCACCCCATTTTCCTGAGCCACCTGCCGCCTCCCTGCTGGGTTCCTCTTCAGGGCAGGGCCCCAAGGACGCCCTGGTGCGGGGTGCGGCCCTCTCGGTTGCCCCCACGCCACTCGCAGCGCCCTGGGCCCCTCCTCTGGGGCCTGGGCCCGCGGCTCCTCCTGCGCTGGTGCCCCGCTTGTCCCTTGGGCTTGGCGATGCAGCGTCCCTGCCTCCCGTCCCGTCCCGCGGCGGGGGCCCCGGCCGGCCTGCGGTGCCCCTGGAGCAGGACGAGGCAGAGCCAGGTACAGGCATCCCCGCCCGAGGTGCCCGCTCCCTGCTGCCCGGCTGGGCATCCTCCCCACCCACCCATGGCTCACAGGGCCGGGCCTGGAGGAGAAGGCCCCCATCGCCGCTGTCTCCTGGTCCCGCGCCCGCTCAGGAGGTTCTTCATTTCCTGGTGCGCGTCTCATGGGCATCTCTGGAGAGGCTGGGAGGCTTGTGAGGGCCCCTGCTCCCTCAGGCCAGAGGGCGGGCTGCTCCGGGCAGCAGGCCCAGGGGACGCTCGCTGGGGAGCGGGAGAGCTGTGCCCAGAGGCTGGACCAAGGCGTGCCCCCCCCCCGCCCCCCGCGGACACTGCGTGGGGAGCCAGGCTCCTGGGAGGCAGGGCAGGGCGGCAGGCAGGGCTCTGACCCGCTGGGCCACAGGAGGAACAAGTCCCTCTCCTCTGCTTCCTGCAAACCGAGTCCTGCCTCCTGGTTGCCAGGAAGTTCCTGGCTGTTCTGTGTTTGGGGGCAGTGGGGGGTTCTGGAACAGCTGATGCGGGGGCAGCGGCTGCCCAGAGCACGCTGGAGCGTGGACAAGGACCGCCGACTGCTCGAGGAGGCGGCCTGTGTCCATTGAGCCTGGCGGCCGGGCTGCCATGCCTGGGGACGGGAAGGAGCAGTTTTGCTCTCCCCAGCATTGGTCACGCTGGGGCAGGTGAGGGGCCCCTCCTCTGGGGGGGGGGCAGGGTTGGCCTGTCCAGGTTTGGAAGGAATCGCTCTGCTGGCACAGCCACCCTGGAAGCAGCCACATCCGGGACTCCTTTGTGCCCCGTCGGGGGTGAACGTGCCCCGCACACTGGCCCCAAGCACACACAGGCCACCGAGGGTCCCCGCGTGAAGGGGGCAGGCGTGACCTATGCAGAGGGCAGGAAGGTGGCCTTGCCCTGCTGAGGGGTCCCTGTGTGCTGAGGTAGGGGGAATGGGCACAGGGGCAGAGCGGGAGAGGGAGGAGCAGCAGGCCAGCCCGAGGGCCCTGTGGGAGGCTCGCTTGGCGCCTGAGCGGTGGTGGGTGGAGCTGTGTCTGGACTGGGGCATCCTAGGCTGCAGCGCCCCACGCCCCTTGCTGGAATTCGCGGGGCCACTGTTGGTGTGGTGGGGCGGCCCGTCTCAGCCTTCGGCCCCCGCTTCCCCAGGAAAGCCCGGGGCTCCCTGGTCTGCTCAGCCCCAGGCTGACCAGGGCGTCGTCCATCTAGAGACCCAGGTCCCTGCCCGTGATCCCCGCGGGGGGTGCCCCATGGGGTGTCGCTGGGAAGGGTGGCACAGGGGGACCTGGGCTCCTGCAGCTGGGAGGTGTGCCCCTCACCCTGCACGGTGGCCAGGGCATGCGAGCGGCCAGGGCTGCGTGGGCCAGGGCGCCTGAGTCTGGCGGGGGCAGGGTGGGCTGCGGTCCAGGCCCTGAGTGGGGCGCAGGAGGAAGAGCCAGCACACGGGCCAGGAGGGGAGGGTGCAGCCAGATGATGGAGCAGGAGTCCCCTCCGTCCCCTCCTGAGGGCCCAGGGAATGGGGTCCCCCGGAGTCAGTTGGGTCCCAGCCCAGTCCCTGAACCCCCGCCCCGTCTGTCCCCGTGCCCAAGCCCCTCGGCACACTCGGGAGGTGTGTCCCCCTCCCTGGACACGGTGGACCACGGCTGCCGTCTTGGGCCAGGCTCCCTCCTGGGGCGAGCCGTGGGCTTCCCAGGGCGGCTGCGGGCGGACACAGCCCGTACCCCCATTACGCAGGGGCCTGCCGAGGAGCGAAACCAGAGTGCGGGGCCTGTGGCGCAGAAGCTGAAGAGGTGGAGGACTCTCCGGGAGGACGGCCTGCCAGGCCCTCCTTCTTGGGCCTTCTTGCTGTGCTCACCCCCACCCCGTGCCTCACCTGTGTGTGGTGTCACCCCGCCTGCCCCGGGGCAGCAGGGCACGGGTCCGTGGGGACGGCGTCGTTCTTCGTCCCCTTCTCAGGCTGACTGGGGGGCTGCGGGTGAGAGAGGCCAGGGGGAGAAGGAAGAGGGACCAGGGCCTCCCACCATTCTGGTCCCCACGATGTACAGGTCAGCGGCACCCTTGGCACGGTTGTGGTAGGGTGGGAAGGCGGGCAGAGCCACTGCTCTTCTGCATCCCCCAGATTCTCATGAGTAGGGAGGTCACTGCTCATTTTGATCTTAGTGCCGAGTGTTTCCTTCTCCCCTCCCTTAAGCGTCTGTGCTGACACACCCAGCGCCATGTCATCTATACATGGCACCCTTGGGACACAATCTTGGGGGTGCAAGAGGGTGGCCTGCAGCATGGCGGTAGTGACGGGAGGCAGCAGAGGTGCTCGCTCTCAGCTGCACACAGGAAGCAACACGCGGGGCCCGTCACTCACAGCTGACCGTGAACGTGAGCCCCAGAGCATATTTCTGTACAAGCCGGTGCACGGCCGTGTGAGGTGACTGCAACATGCAAATGGAACGAAGCCATGTAATGGGGACATGCACACACACACACGGATGCGCTGGCACTTCATTTAATTGGATGAAGGAATGCTACAAACTCAAATCAAACAATCCCCTCTAAACAGATGAATACCCCCCAAAGCACATGAACGATGGGGCAGCTCGAGCTTCAGGGGAGCAGTCACCCCACAACATGGTCACACCTGGGCCCCCTCCCATGGCAGGGAGTCCAGGACAGGGCGCGGAAGATGGTTTGTGGTGTGCACAGCTGTCAGGGCCTAGGGATGTCATTTCTACTCTTTTAGTCAAAAAAGTAAATTCCCTCAGGTGTTGGGGTTCATTGAGGTGTGTGACAGTTTGGGGATCAGCAGCAGCAAAGCCGCACAAGCCTATTAACCACAACATACCCTGAGGTGATGAGGGGAGGTCAAAGGGAAGGGGCACAAGGTGACCCCTAGCTCCCATTCCAGAGGGTACAACTTCAAAACCTACTTCAGAAGAATGTGCTCAACTGCAGATGGTCTCCAAGTCGGTGGTCACTGGGCCATTGCCTCTGACTCCCTGGCTGGGGTAAGAGAAGCCGCACGTGGCAACATAGGTAAAACGTGCGTCATCCTTACCCATCAGGGGGTTGAGCATGCCCTGCACACTGGCCTCCAACACACACTGGTCTCTGAGGGTCTCTGCATGAAGGGGGCAAGCATGACCTTTGCACAGGGCAGAACAGCAGTCTTTCCATGGTGAGGGGTCACTGTGTGCTGAGGAGGGGGAGAGAAGGGAGCAGCATGCCAGCCTGAGGGCCCTGTGGGTGGGGAAATGCAAACCCAAACCACAAGGAGACATACCAGGTCCCCCGTGACACTGGGCCAGCTCCACAAGAAGAGTGACTTGCTGGAGAGGGGTGGAGGGAGCAGAGCCACAGCTGGTGGAACGCAGACTGACTAAGTGTTATGGAAAACGCTGTATCGGAAGGATGCAAAAACCCAAAATGGAAGGGAAGCTGGCTCTCCTGTGTTCACTGCTTTAACAATAGCCAAGGTATTGGAAGAACCTCTGCCTTCAAGTAGATGATGGGTGAGGAAGGTGTGCTGTGTGTACACAGCGGAGTGTGCCATCAGAACAGGTCAACTCTTGCCATTTGTGGCAACATGGAATGGAAGGGATAATACTAACCAAATAAGGAGAACCCAGTGTGGAAGGTGTCACTTATATGTGGAATATGAAGAAAACAAAGAAAGGGTCAGGTAAAGCCAAACAACAAACCCCAGAATCTGTCGTTGAGAGGCTAGCAGAGCGGAGGCAGCACAATGGATGGTTGTAAAGGACTGTGGGGGTGGGTTGTGGTGTGGTGACAACACCTGAAGGGGGAGATCCTATACGTCTAAAATATAAGAACATAAACCAGCTTTACCTCAGAAAGAGTGTCCTGTAGGAAACGGAAGGAAAACCTAGGCATTCTTTACAGATTGTTTCCTCATGTCTTCCTTCCATTCTTCAAATGTAATTTGAAAATATTAAAAAGCAAAAAAAGGCTTCTAGGAAAACTATGCCTTAACTCTTAATGAATTGGCAACAGAAATGCTTAAATGGTATTTTCAACGTGAATTAGTAAAAACATAAAGGTAATTTATAAATTTGGAAACTGAGGTAGCTATTCCAATAGTAGAATAAGCCATAAAGAAAAATATTTCTCATAGATATTAACTCTGAAGTGCTGTGTTTACAAAAGCAGAGAATACAATGGTGGGTTCCCAGAGGAAACAGACTTTGTCCAAGGGAGCCAAGGCACAGTTACTGGATGACGTCATTCTGGGGAACTCATGCTCAGGGCAAAGGCAGTAACTGAATCACGGACACAGAAGTTACTGGTCTTGAGTGTCTCACACCCAGGTGACTGTGAGATAACACGTTTGTTCATTTGATTTCAATGATGGCCATTTCACAATGTGAAATAATCAAATATACAATAAATCATATGTATATGTACACCTCAAATCACATGTACACCTCAAAAACCACATTGCCTAAATATATACAATTTTTATCAATCCTGCCTCAGTAACGTAGGGGAAATAGAAGGAAATTATTCCCTCAGGAGAGGAAAATAGACCTCGTTTCCACAGTGGAGGCTCTAAGAGGCAGGGGAGTCTCCAGGCTCTAGAAGAAAAGTGGCAAAATCAGTGCTGGCAGCTGTACCCTCACCACAGGGCAACCACTTGTGCATGACAGGTTGTACATTGCACTTCTCAAAAAGGCGCCATTCATACTGTGGGCCACATGAATGACACCTTCTTGTGAAAGGCACTGCACACCACACAGCTCACAGCCTGCCCTGGCTCCGCTCCTCCTGTGCAGGCTTTGCCTTCGGCAGCAACCGCGATCCTCAAGGGCCCATCACAGGAAATCCTAATCTCAGAACTGCTTCCCCGGGTTTGCAGCTCTGGGATCCACTTCCCCACCTGCCCCTGCATGACGTACACTTTTCCCGCTGGTACTTAGAGGCCTTCGTCAGAGTTGTGGAGACAGCCTGATAGTTCTAAATATTTGGATCATGTCTGAAAGTGCTTTCATGGATTCTTTGTCTCTTAATTACTGGGTGTCTTTCCTCCCTGTGTTTTAAGAACCAATTTTATGTGAAGCTGAACATCATGTGTAGAACAGTAGCCAGTGACGTAAATGTTTGCCCTGAGCAGTGAATGCAGTTGCCGCCATCAGACCTTCTCTGGTGAGCGGGCCATGGCGTCGGCATCGTCACTCACTAACCCCGCCTTGCAGGACAGGCTGTAATTTCCTCCAGCACTGCTTTGTGCTCAGCGCGAGGTCTATGTTCTAGAGAATTTTTCTCAGCGCCCGTGTACTCATGGATCTGGATGCCCATCACACTAAACTACACTGGCATCTGTCTCCACGCCCCGCCCCTTTCCCAGGGCTGTGCTTGTTCGGGGGCATCTGCTAAGTCAGTGCACTTGCTGCACGTTCTCTGTCTGGTGAGAGCCTGGTCAGGTGGCCTCTCTCCACCCCACTTTTCTTCACGGGCCTATCTTTCCTTGAAGTCGGGCTCTGTAATACATCTGTAACCGATCTCTCAGGTGTTCAAGAAAAATGGAAGTTTGGTGTTTTTCTGAGTCTTCACGCTGTTATTTCGAGTCACACTTAGTTGTCTTCCGTGCTAGGCAGAAACAGAATTGGTAATAAGCTTCTATTGGTATTTGTTTTACTCACATTTATCTTAGGTAACTGTAAGGAAGCTGGGCGATTGAAGTGTGAGAACTCTCCTGCTTACAACTTCCTGCCAGGTTACCGTCCATCATAACGCTGTACGTGTGTACAGCTCAGAAATTAGCAGTGGCACGGTATTGTTAACACGCCGGAGACTGAGATGTCCCCACGTTCTCCACGGAGGGCCTCCGTCTGTTGCACCTATAGTGAGATCTCATATTCCCTTTTTGCTCTTCATATCCATCACAGTTTTGTAGTGTACTGGCCGGGCGTCTTCTCAAATGGCTCTCCAATTGAATTGTTCTGGTGTTTTCTTTTCCTTGAGGAATGCCACAGACAGGAAGTGCATCACACAGGGAGGTGTGCACATGACTTCTCTAACTGCTTGGTTATGACGGATGTGTGAGCCAGAATTCTGGGCTGTAAAGTCACTACTTTTCATTTAGCATTCACTACGCCATGGGGATAGTGAGCCCAGCCCACACCCAAGTGGAGTATGACTCTTAAGATAATGTTTTCCCCTCTTGGCATTCTGAGAAATGTTTCAGGTGCTGTTTACCTTGGCCAAATGAAACTGGCCTTGTGTAGGCAAGAGGCATATGGAACTATCTGAACTCCTTTTCAATTTTTCTGTTAATTTAAAACTGCTCCAAAAAAGTCTTTAAAAATTAAAAAAAAATAGATACAGTAAAAGAATATATGCAAAAATGTACAGTAACACTGAGGTTCTGTGTCTGTTCATAGTCCTGTGATTGTATAACTACATTTGCATAGGCAAAACCACTAGTCAGATGAAGAATGATTGCATCACCTTAAATACTTCACCTTGCACTAACATTTTGTAGCTACGCACTCCTCTACCCCTAAGCCCTGGCACTGATGAATATATTCTTCGATAATGTAAGCTTATCTTTTCAAGAATCTCATATAAATGAAACCACGCACTTATAACCCTCTGAGATGGACGTCCTTTAATAAGCACAGTGCCTTTGAGATTTCACCAGGTTGTTCTGTATGTCAGTGATACAGTTCTTATTGCTGAATAGCATTTTGATGAATGCATCTACCACACCTATGGAAGGGAATTTGTTACCCTTAATGATAGTCTCTAAAAAAAATACACATAGCAAGTACATAAAAAATACACATAGCAAGTACATAAAAAATACACATGGCAAGCACATAAAAATGTGCAGCATTATGAGTTATTGGGGAAAAGCAAAATAAAATCCCATAATGAGAAAGCGAAATCCCATAAAACTGTAGAGGAACAGGAAATTTGGAAATTAAGACAAAATAACCAGTTTGGAAAGCAGATGATCAGTTTCTTAAAAAGTGAACCATAAACCTACCATATACTCTTTCCATTCCAAAACACCCAGTCAAAAATCATACGCCAGTGCGGCATCATTCATGAGAGCTAACCCTTGAAAGAGAGTGAGTGTCCATCAACAAGCAGATGAACAAAACATGGTGTGGGCATAGATCTGATGACCCTCTGTCTTCAAATTCCTCAAATCATTTATACAACTTAGATGAATCCCAAAATAACCACGCTGTAGTCAGACAAAAAAGCTACTAGACCTTTTCGGTAAACAAAAGCATAACAAATAGCTGCTGTCAAGCAACATACTGATGGCATCTAAGGGACTCTTCTGGGGGAGGACAACAGGATAAACTGCATCTCCTAACAAGGGCACATAAAATATGTAACATGCTTTTCAATCTCGTCTATCTTAGGAACACCCAAGGAAAAATGAAAGAGCACATAAAGCCAATAGAAAATCTTCTCATCATCAAGAATTATAAGCTAAAAATAAACAAGCAAACTGAATATAATAGCACGTGAAATCGAATTTTAAATACCCAGTGAAATAAGAAAATGTAAAAAATAAAGCCCACAAACTAGATATCAAGAAACAGTGACAACATCCCCATAAGAAAAACACACTCACATAAAATGACAGTTTCAGAGCACACACGCATGTACTAGCCTTCCCATAGTATATAAGCATGCCAAAAGGGGAAAAAAGTAATCGCTGTCACAAATCCACAGGGCCAAGCTGAGAGTTCAGGAGGATCCCTTGGATACAGCTGGTAGCCCCCCTCCATAGCATTAGATGACAGCAGCACTTGCACCCTCGTGGGTTGAAGTGGGGTGAGCAGCATGGTTATTAAATTGGACACAACAATTCATAAACACAGTCGTCAACTCAACCCTGAAAAACGAATTAAGTGTGGTTATATCAAAGACGACATCAGTTTCTACCCCATTTCCCAATACGATATAGAATTTACCGTTTACCCTTCCAACTCCATTCCAGTCCCCTGTTCATGTCCAAAAATGTTGCTCTTGACATCTTCTCTCTTCTTTTTCACTTAGTCCTGTGTTAAGAAAAATGAAGAAAAAGCCAATGCACTGTTTATTCACCCTCAAGAGGGCTGTGGTACTTATTCACGTTCAAGTACCCTTTTGTCACTTCATCTCGTCACACATAATTCTATTAAATGTGTAATGAGATGTGCGGAATGATAAGTTCTGTTTTTTCTTCACTGCCCCCCATCTTTTAGACACTATCTTAATATCTTATTTTACAGTGACAGCAGGATTTTCAAAACTCGGGCAAAGTTGCAGGCTCTGAGAAGGAAAGTGGAATAAATGAGTGAGAAGCAGAGGCACTTTGCATTCCGGCAGAAAGACGTCAGTAAAAGAACACAGCCTGGGCACTCGCAAAGAGGCTTGGATGCTCTGAGTAAGACTGGCTGCTGAGAACAGGCAGAGCCTTACCTGGTGCACACTGGTGTATTGAGAACGGGGACTGTTGTGAACGAGAGGCACTTCCAGAACCCTAACTGCAAAGTGAGTCTGAGGAAAGTAGTGACCACTTCTTCGTGGTACTGCCCAGCAGTGACCGAGAGAGCTTGTGTGTAATTAAAACCTAAGAAGTAGGGCCTCATCATCAGCATTTTTGGGGGGAGCATTTTACCAGCTAGGGCACAGCTCTGAGACTCTGGCTTAGCGCAGGCAAAGAGAATTTACTGAGGAAAAGTAAAATGTACCCCCAAAACTCAATTCTAGTTTGTTTGTTTGGGAAATAAGGAGATAATTTGTTTTTTTTTTAATGAAGCAAATGCTAAAATCTGTAGCAAATTTGAGGGCTACACCAGAAACATCTTTAAGGAACAGTATGATCCATAGCTTTTCAGCACTGACATGAAAAAGTTCTTGTGTGTAGGAGTGTCCATAAATTTGTGAACCATCACACAGTTGTGGCATTTGCTAATTTTTGAACTTGCCTGTAATAGATGCTAAAACCGCTTAGGTCAAAATATCTGAAAGGCAAAATTCAAACTCTAGAAGTCTTTTAGGACCCAGAAGAGAGATGCCCGTCGGTCTCAATCAAAAGTATAATTTTTTTTAAAGATTTATTTATTTATGCGTACAAGCACTGGGGTACAGGCCAGAGGTGTGGGGGGGTGGTGAGAGGATTCACCACAGACAGCGAGGAGCAGAACAGGCAGATCTACGGAAGTACACTGCTGAGGGGAGCAGCGGGCACAGCAGGAGAGGTCCGCCGCGCCATGTGGGTCCCCTCCCTGGCCGGCAGCAGGGATCGAACTCGTGCTGCAGTGGCTGCGGTTTGCTTCATAGTGTGTTGCTTAACCCACTGCGCCACCGGGGAGGCCCCTCAAAAGTATAATTGAGTCATGCTGAAGATAAAGCATGAAGGAAAAACCTGAATGCTAAAGATAAAGCATGAAGGAAACTCATCATTGCTGCAGCTCAGTCTTGGACTGCACTGAAAAGATCCGCAAGTGCCTCACACCTGATCTTCCCAACGGTGGACAAGGAGAATAATTTTGAGTGGAAGAAATCATCTGTATTGTCCATCAAGATTTATAACAAAATTTCCAGAGCACATAAGTTATTAGAAATGAGTTAAAACAATCTGATCAAAACTCTAACCTGACCCATCACCAGTTTTTTAAAATAAACTTACTGGAAAACAGATCTACCAATCCATCCAAAGACAGCCACTGGCTCATTTCATGCTACAATGGCAAAGATGGGCAGTTGAACCGGAGAAGGTGTGGATGCCCAGCTAAGTGTAAAGTACTAACTGTACTGCTCTTACAGGAGAAGGTACGAACCCCTGTCTTAGAGTATCTGAAACAAAAGAATAAGAGAAACTCTTAGGCAAAAATAAGACTCAATACCTTAAAAGAAACAAAAATAAAATTCGTGGCAGATGTTTCAGGAGAAAGCATGGAAGTTATCAGACTGCATAACATACTTAATGTGATAGAAGAAAATCCATCAGAAAGGAGTTTAAAATAAACATGTTTCCCTCAACCCCCCCCCAAAAAGTACAAACAATTCATTGCTGCTACATCTATACCACAACATATACAAACGGAAGTTTAAAGACTAAAAAAAAAGTACACCATTTAAAAAGTTAACTGCAGGAACAAATAAAGAGCAACGAATTATTAGAAAATGTGGACTTTCAAAGAGAACATCAATAATATCGTCTTAGCCTTATTATACACTTTGAAGCACATGTATGGCAAGTCAGCACAAAGGTCAAGAAGGAGTAAGACTTTTGGAAGGTTTTAGTATGCTCTGAGAAGTTGGAGTAGTATCATCATAAGGCAGACTGCGGTAAATCGGAAGCACATATTAAAGTACAATGCAAAAATAATGGAGGGTAAAGTATTTAAAGTATATTTGAAAGTTGATTATTGGGATGAAAAGCAGTAAAAAGGAACACAGGATAGAAAGAACATGGACCACACAGCAAAAGATAAAGTTGTCTTAATTCTACCATATCAGTGATTACATGATACATAAATGCAAGAAATTTCTCAAGAAACATATTTTGTCAGAAAGTAAAAATTCAGGGGCTTCCCTGGTAGTGAAAAGGATTAATCACTGCACTGTGAAGCCTCCACAGCCACTGCAGCACGAGTTCGATCCCCGGCCAGGGAGGGGATCCACATGGCGCAGCAGACCTTTCCTGCCTCGTCCGCTGTTCTCCTCAGCAGTGGATTTCCATAGATGCACTTGTTCTGCTCCCTGCTCTGTCTCTGGTGAATCCTCTCACCTCCAGCAACTCTGGCCTGTACCCCAGCTCTTGTATGCATACATAAATCTTTTTTTTTTTTTAAAAAAATGGCACATGAAATACAATTTCTTTCACACCAAATTAGAAGTCTATCCAACCCATCACATTCCCAAGTTCCCAGATTCTTGCTCAAAATACCATTAACTCTGAAACTACAGAAGACAGTGAAAACAAGAGGAAGTAAAAGAAAAAAGCAGAAAGATTTTTGTGTAGGCAAAGTTTGACAGGTGAGAAATTCAAAGGCTTCCTCTACACTGAAAACAACACAGCCCATTCAGCTAATGATGAATAATCTCTAAGAAAAGCAATTTCTCCTTTTCCGCCTCTGCTCACCCACACCTTACCAGCTTCAAAGACATATTTGCAAAAACCTAGCACATGGCAGGAGATTCTAAGACCCAGTACACTATGAAGCCAAACATAGATACCTGGATACACCCAATCACACAATAATGTAAAAAAACAAAACCACATAAATAAAATACAAAAAATTTACCAGAAGATAAGCTATCAAAAGAACTCTAGTTACAGGCAATTCAAAGTTCCAATCCACACATCCAAATCAATGTGCTAAAAATACCATTAAAAAAATCACACAGTGAAACCTAAATAACAGACTAACAAAAAATACAAAATTGCAATCAATGCACCTAAAAAATACCAATCATAACAGCAGTAGCAAAGAACATCCCAAATGTAAAAGCAGGCTCAATCTCAGAAAATCCCAAAGGAACGAAAGTCAAATGAAGTAACACCGTAAGAATAACAAAAGCATCAAACACCAGACAGGGATCAAACCTCAAGCTCCAAAAAGAACATACCAAAACCTGCACACCACCTGCCCTGTGTACACACAAAGGTATGGAGACCTCAAAGTGTACACACACGCACAAACACACACACACGTGTGCGCACGTCACTTCTTCCTCTAGCACGTACCAACAAATGTCAGATGTCAAAGCTGCTGTCATCTTCGAGCACAGAGCCGGGCCATGAGACAGAAATGGGTAGAAGAGATGCTGTGCTGGTGAGCCGGTCTGGTGCAGCCGCTGGTATGAAAGCGGGGTCATTCCCTTCCTTGTAACATGACCCGCGTGTCGCCCTGCTCTCCTGGAGGTGAGGAGAGGCGTGTGGCTGTTAGGAGGCAGGCAGCAAGTCCCACAGTCACCACCTGCCCAACTCGAGCATGGTTTAAAGGGGCCAATGTGGACGGAGGCCTCAGGAGGGCCCGCATCCCCAGACACTGGCGTAGAAGAGGCAGGCCCAGTCCTTCGCGAGTCTCTCCCCTTCTCTTGTCTCCTCAGGGTCGTGGGTTGAGAGGTACCCCCCAGCACTGCGAAGCAAAAGCCAGTGCGAAATTTCCCTATTTCCATGAGGTCTGACAAGGGAAGATGACGCTTTGCAAGGGTGTTGACTACTGCCAACAAAGCGGGTGGGCCCCGCCCAGGACTCCACCTGGGGCGACACAGGAGGACCCGAGGCCTCTCTCATTCCCAGGGCCTGTGCTGGAGGCCGGTGGACAGTGACAGCGCCCAGTGCAGGCAGGACTGCGGTAGCCCAGGCCCTGCAGCAATGGTGGCGGGGTGGCTGTGCCAGGTAAGGAGCTGGCTGAGGGCGTGGGTGTGGACTGGGCAGTGGAAGAGGGGACTAGAAACAATGGCTGCAAACACATGCCGGTTCTAGAAATGCATCGTTATGGGCGTCTGTTCCTCATTTTGCGATGAATAAATATAGCTCTGTGCATTCTCCAGCAAGAGTTTTCTTCCCTCTCTTACCCACTTATTGTGTGGAATGCACTGACTGATAGCACAGCAGTGACTACAGCGCACTGGGAAGGCCTGTCCCTGAACGGAAGGGGGCACAGCTGGGCAGGCTCCCCTCGCTGTCACTGAGGCCCCCACAGCACTGTCCATGTCGTCCATTGCTCTACTCAGAATGGTGCCATTCAAAAATCATCTATGTGAATGACGCCTCCCTGAGTACGGCACTGGGCACAGCACAGCTGAAGGTGGCCCTTCTGAGCTCTTTAACTAAGTGATCGAAAGCCCTGAGGTGCCTAAAGCTGAGGCTTTTCCTGCGGTCCCCCTTCCCAGGGTTTACCACATGGAAAGTTCTTTGAAGGGCCCCAGGAGAGGAAGAACCTCTGAGTGGCTGGTTCTGAATTCAGGAAATAAAAGCAGGCTGCAGGTAGCATGTCCCCGGCCCAGCCCCCACGAGGTACCGGTTGTACATTACATCACTCTAAGAGGTGCCAATCATATTTGGATGCACATGGATGGCACATCCTGAAGTGGAGCACTGCACACAGCACAGCCGATGGTGATGCTGCCCAGCATCCTCCACCAACACCAAACTATGTGGAAAGCCGCCTCAGCACTCCCCTGTGGACGTCCTTTCTCCCAGCGCCTCGGCCCTCACCTGCAGCACATTATGGGGCGGTTTAGGACTAAGCACGAGTGAGCCTCCTTCCCTTCCTTCCCTGTACTGTCTGCCTCTTGGACTCAGAAACCGGCCAAGTTTTGCTCTGTGCACTTTCCAAGTAACAATGACAGGACACGGTCTGCCCCTTTTCCATAGCCTCCCTTTCCTCCTGGCTTCAGCTGGGCATCCACATACAGGACTATTTAGAAGGGGGCAATAGAGGGCCTCCCTGGTGGCGCAGTGGTTAAGCAACGTACTGTGAAGCAAACCTCAGCCACTGCAGAAAAAAAAAAAAAAAAGAAGGGGGCAATAGAAATCAGAAGCGTCAGCTGTCAACCCAGCAGCCTGAGGGGGCTGATAGAGCTTACCTGGAAGGTGATGGCCTCAGCCAGGCTGTGTGCACCCCACTGCCCTGGAGAAATGTAACATTTTCTAATACAAAGGAAATAAAGGAGAGAAAAACCAACACAGTATGTCCTTATTCTCAAAGGTTCTGAGAGGTGGCTTTTCACATTCTTCAGGCTTCTACAAAGAACTGAAAGAAAAAAAAAACATGAAATAAATTGTAAATGGATCCATTGTATGCAAATTTCTGTGCATTATCTTAATCCCCTGCTTGATATGGTAACCCTAGAATGCAAAGTAAAATTCCAAGGGAGAGAGCCAGACTGAAGAAATAAGTAGGTTCAATCCCTGAGAGAATAGATGACTTCTGAGTTTAGCAGAGGAAGAATCTGAGGTAGAAGAGCATTGGATCAAGAAAAAGGGGGCACTTTCTCTGAGGACTTTTGAAAGCTGACAGCAGAGCAGTAGCGTGAGCTGAGAAGGGGCATTTAGGTTCTTCACAAAGAACCTCTGAAACTACAGAGAGGCACACATCTCCAACAAAATCCTTCCTGATTTGGTCTGGCCTTTTTAGGACAATGAGATGCAAATCCCTGAAGAATGAATATGAGAAGCTTCTCTCAGAGACCCTCTGATGCTGGGTTTGGCCTCTTAAGATGTGCTTCTGAGACACCACAGAAATAGCTTGCACCAAAGAGGTAGCTCCTTTGTCACAGGAAGGCAACTCTGAGCCTGAAGCTGCACCCCACCCCCAGACTCCCCCAGGTTCCTGTATATGCTGTACATTACTCCACAAAGGCAAGATGTATAGTTAAGTCTTTGCGAGTGACGCACCTTGAGGAGGACAATGTGATCGAGCGTCAGCCCTGCTCACAGACACGTCACTTGCAGCTTCAGTTCCACCCACACGATGGTGTGATCAGAAAGTGCAATACTTTCTCAGATTCTGGACAAACAGAGAAACAGCTGACAAAGCAGAATTTCTGAGACATTCATGTGAGACCTGTTTTCTGAGAGTACTTCCCCGTCATCACATTCCATCTCCCTAGATGTTTTCAACTCTCAAGACATCATGCAACTGGGAAAACCCACAATGAAGTTAAGACAAAGAATTCCCAAAAATAAATGGGACTGTGAGAGATTAGCTAGCAGAATCTAAATTTCTTGTGGACAGGGAGGCGGAAGTGATATCAGAGAGAGGACGTTAAAAGGGAAGCGCTTCTCTGTTCTTGAGAAGTGGTGTCAGTGCATTAAGAGGGAGAGGTTGTACCTAGCTGCAAGCCAAAACTTGTTCCATGTTCTCAGGACAAAGGGATGACAATCCTTGAAGAACCTGGATGGGAAGTTTTCCCAAGAGCCCTCAGAATCCATGTCTGGTCTTTCCAGAGACACCTGAAGAGTCTCCTGCAGGACCAATGATTTGATCAAAGTGAGCTCAACCGCATAAACACACCACCTCTCCCTAGGCCACCACACATAGTTGTACATGTTGTGAATTACCACACTCTAAAGAAGTGCCAATCATAGTTGAGTATAACTGATTGGCACCTTTTAGAGTGGGGCACTACACAAAGTATGGTTAGATGTGGTGACCCTGCCCAAGTGCTCCCCAGTCATGTTCCCTCCTCCAGTCACCTGAGACTTCTAGCCCTGGTGCGGCCCCAGGACTGTTACAAAAGATAGATGGAATGCCCATGCCAAAGGCCTCCTTCTGTCTCTTCCTGCATTAATATCCCCTCACTGCTACATGCTTGATGCAAGTTGTGGGGCTGAGTGACAGCCTCTTTCTTCTCTTAATAAGCTGTATCTTCATTTGGGTTAATGAGTTCAGTTTCAAGTCACTGGCAGCGACAGTGGCTATATGATTAGTTTTCCTCCAAAGTTGAAGCTCCCTTCCACGGAGCTACCACCTTTTCCTCCACTTCAAATTTCAACTTCAAGCTGCCAAGTCCCTTTGTGGGAGGCAGAATTCAGAGACAATCTCAAAGATGATCCAGGCACATGCCCTGCATCATCTCATCCCCTTCACTGTGAGGAAGACTTCTGAACTTGATGGGATATCTCTCTTATGATTATGTTACGTTTTATAACCAAAAGGATGATGCAGGTATACTTAAGCCCACTAATCTTTTGGGGTTGCTTTAATCAAGAGGTGGATTATCCAGAGTGGACCTGATCTAATTAGGCAAGCTCTGTGACTCTTGGTAAATAAAATGTTCTTAAACATGGCTTGAAAACCCCAAAGCATAAGCTAAAGAAATGACAATTTACACTTTATTACAATTGAATACTTTTCCTTTGCAAAAGACACTGTTAATACAAGGAAAATAAACCCCAGACTGAGGGAAAATATTTTCAAATCACATTTCTGTCAAAGGACTTGTAATCAGAATATACTAAAACTTCTGAAAATGCAGCTAAAACTAAAAATAAAAATGAGGAAAAATCTCAACAAACACCTCATCAAAATGGCTAGCTGGCTGATAAATAAGTACATGAAGAGACACTCAACATCTTCAGTTAACAAAGTTATACAAATTGAAACCACAATGAGATAAATCTATGCACAAAATAAACTGAATAAGAATAATAATATATGTTGCAGCATTGATTACAGTGATGGTTTGATGGGTGTAAACCTATCCAAAGTCTTCAAGTTGTACACATTCATAGGTGCAGCTTTTTGTATGTCCATCAAAACTCAATAAAGTAGTTTTTAATATAATCATCAAACAAACAAAAAAAAAAAAAGGCCTGTCAGTACCAAGTGCTTATACGGATTTGGGCAACTTGATCTCTGATATAAGGCTCATGGAAACAAAAAAATGGCAAACATTCGGGAAACATTTTGATTTCAGTTCTCATGAATTTGAACATATACATTCCATATAACTCAGCAGTCTCATTTTTAGTTCTAAGTTACATGAGACTTACGTTGACATATTCATCTCTAAGCTAAGCTTTAAAGCAGCTATAGTCACAACCACCAACTGGAGACAACCAGACCTCCTTTACCTGTGACAGGAATATTACCAGCCATTTAAAAAAATGATGGTTGATTCACATAAATATGGGTAAATATCAAGTACATTTTTTAACTGATGAGAGTTAGACCCAAGACTACTTGTATGACTGAATTTATTAGACATCCTGGGAAAGGCAAAATTGAAGTATAGAAGTAAACACAGGTTGCAGGGGTTAGGTTGGGTTGGGAGTTGACTTCATGGGCACAAGGTGGTGATGGCATTTGTTGGTATCCTGACCCTGGCAGGGAATGCAACATTTTTCCAAAGCCACTGAACTCTACACCATGTAAGGGTTGTTTTAATGTATGTTTTGTTTCAAAAAGTCTATGTCTAAGGATCAGGTTCCCAAGTGCAAAATTCGGTCTCTGTGACACTCACTGAAAGTCGGGAGTGCCCTGGGGCACGCCACTGTTTCATACAGCAGGTGCTTTGAAGAACAGACTGTAACAGCAATGGGCCAATCGGTAATTCAAAATAAAAGTGAGAAAGCACATAAAGAGCACATCTTATACTCAAATTCCATACATAAAACATCTAAACAATGTAGCTTTCTTTAAGAACATTCATGACAAAAATGAAAAAAAAAATAACAACCCCATAAAATCAAACGACAATCAAAGCACTGTACCCAGTAGATATAAATAGAGCAAGCATAAAAGTAAAAGACAAGCGAAGACAGTATTTCTCTTCCTGATAACTAAAATTTTGCAAAGATTAAAGTAGGGAATATATACTGCTTATTCATACAGACAAAATGTCACAAAGAACTATAACTGCTTGCGACTTAACTCCCTGATCAGAATTAAAAAAGGGAGGCATTAGGTTATCTCCTTTTAAGGTGAAATTAATATCCTGCTCCCTATACATTTCTCCAGTGCACAATATGGCACCAAGCGGATGGCGTTTACCATCTTCAAGACCCACCTCTCCAGAAAAGGAGATAGATAATTCTTATTTTTATGTATTTATGTTAAGATAGATAATAGTTAAATAAATGAAATAAAATCATATCAAAAAATAAACTTTTTCTGAGTACTATGCCCAATCCTGATTAAGTTAATGACTTACAGCAGAATAAGTATCGTGTGGGTGCTGAAGACATAAGGAGCTTCAATATCTGAGAGAGAAAACACTTTGAGTTATCTGATAAACAGATATTTGTCAACGTCTAAAGGAAAAGATTTGAAAATGGAAAGGGGAGCTAATAAATGAGATCATTTTATCCTATTTGGCATTTGGGTTAGGATATAGGTTCTGAAAAAGAAAAGGAAAATATAGGTAGAGGGGAAGATGATGAACGTTCTGGAAAAAAAATGATGATTGATTCACATAAAATATGGGTAAATCTCAAGGAAGAGAAAATTAAGGATTTTTTAAGTGACAACAAAAACAATCACATCAGAGAATACAAGTTTCTCAGTGTGATGCACATGTACAAAGAAAGACCTCCATTCCTGAGACAGAAAATACTTTGAACATCAGCAAATGAAAGCAGAAAAATTGAGTTGATCCTCAGAGAACCACAGAACACCAGAAGGCCCAACAAAATATGCATAAATATAATAACAGAAAGAAAGGAAAAAGGGAAAGAATCAGAAAATTATCTGCAGGAGAAGGTACCAACCCCTGTCTTAGAGTATCTGAAACAAAAGAATAAGAGAAACTCTTAGGCAAAGATAAGACACATACCTTCAAAAAAATGTTAGAAATGGGGCTTCTTGGTCAGCAGGGGGAAGATTTTCACCCAGGAACAACTATAAAACTAATCAAAAGATACTGAAGCAGAAACACAAAAGCAAACCACAATTAAAGTGCTACGTTGAGTATCATTACATATTTGTAGAGTGCCCAATCTGGTAACAGGCAGGAGAACAATTTCCACCTCTTGGTAACTCACCGTTTACAAAGAACTGGAGAATGGCGAGCCACATTGTAAAGATAAGGACTCATTTCATCTCCACTCCCTTATGAGCATTGAAGAAGGGCGGAAACAGCTTATTTCTCTTTGTCCAAGACAAGGATGGATGCAAAACTTGTGACTTGCTTCACAGACGCCTCTCCCCTGCAGACCACAGGTGTATCCTACTAACAAAAGATACATAACTTTTTTAAAGTAACAAAATAAATTGAACCAACGAGGAAAAATTTCTGAGTATTATGCACAAGCTATACTAAATTGGTAACTTATTCCAACATATTTTTGAAACCATGAAGGTCTTAAAGTTTCGGGAGAAAGGGGGTTTCAATCCCTGAGAGTCCAATGTAAGCCGCAGCCGGGTAGAGAATGAGAAGCAGTGGGAATTAGGAAAGTTCAAGGGGGAAACCTTGAAAATAGTAAGGAATTTGAGAAGGGAGAACAAGTTAAAGGATTTGGGGTGTTTTAAGGAAAATTTTCTACACAAAAGCAAAACAAAATAGACTGTGGGATACCATGACCCAAATGAATGACTTGTTCACATTTCTGTCAGGTATCTTCGGGGAAAGGTATGAGTCCAAGAAGAAACGATGACAACATTTTCCATGGGGCCCTCATTTCCGAAATCTTGCGTTGGAAAAGGTACCTGGGAGAGTCACCATGATGGAGGTCAGCAGCAGAATAAGACAGGAGGGCCACCTCTGCACCCAAGGGAAACACTCCCAAAGCTCCCCCAGTGTCATTGTCTTGTTGTGAATGTCATGCGGTACTCCACTCACAGAGGTGTCAATCACATTCAACTTTACATGATTGCCACGGCCAGGAGTAGGGCACCACACACAGCGTGTCCAGGGACACAGCCCTGCCTAAACACCCCTCGGGAACTTTCGCAACACGCACTGTCTTCAGGCTGTCAGTGGCTACCAGCATTTTTCCAAGGACCCACTTGTGTGGCACCCACCCGTGTTTCCTCACTCAGTCCTCCTGAGTACTGTCCTGTCACATGGCCCCCGTTTGACATGGCAGTTTCCAGAACTGAAAACCTTTAAGCCCTAGATTTTCATGCTTATGCTGAAAATATCCTTGCATGCCTTATCCTATTCTTTCTACCATTTTTAGAATGGTTTGTATCCCTCGGATCCTCTGTATGGAAAGCACACTCCATCATACCAACATTGGCCCAGTCTTACTACTCAAAGATCCTGATGTCCTCTATCTGAATTACTTATCACAAGCATAGAACCACAGAATAAGCAGGGAAAACATACAAGATCTTGAATCAAAGTGGGGCAAAATAATTATTGATAGGAAGGAGAGTGTCTAAGTCCCATTTCTTTCCCAGATTCTGGAATAAACCCCTCCCACTATTTTACTTATCAGGAGTGATCAACAAGACAGATAGGAGCTTGGGCCTAGAGATACTCTTATATTCCCCTCACTACGTAGGTGTTCTGAACCTTTGCCTAGACTAAGGTTGTTTTGAGCGTGGCTTTGCATTTCCATTATCGAGGACACATGCTACTAGGTACCTGTCTGCAAATACTCAACCTGGGATGCCAAAATATAGGGGAATAAATATTGTGAATGGATTCCAGAAGATAGCAATAGAGGGAACTTTGGATTCTATAAGAGCTGGTAGATTTTTTTAAAGTGGTGGTAATAGATGCTATCTTGAATTTTATCAGTGTTATAATGATTTCACATCCATCTAAACTCACAGAAGTGTTCACTAAACAAAGTCATAGTATTGTTTATAAATTGAAATGTTATGAAACTAATTACAAGTTTTTTATTGAAAGAGCAAAAACGACTGGGGTAAAGGAAATCATCTTGATGTCTGAAAGTATTGAAATTTAAAAAAATATCAGACCACTATGAATTAGAGGACAGTCAAAAGGGTTCCTCAATACTATGAAGGTCATATAAAAACAAGGAAAGACTGAGAAATTATCACAGATTGGAGATTAAAGGCAATGTCATATATTGGACTGGATCCTGAAGCAGGGAGGGCATTAATAGGGCTGACTACTAAAAAAGGAATAAAGTCAGAGGTTTAGGTAGTGTTATTACACTGGTATTGGTTTGGTAGTCCGAATAGTGTATTACAGTAATAGAAGCTGATGATAGTCAATGAAAACTGAAGCTGGGCGAATGGTATATGGGATCTTTCTGTAAATCTGAAATTATTCCAAAGTAAAGACTTATTTTAAAAAGTCAGTCTTCTGTTTTGAACTAAGATTTGAAGACTCAATACTATTTAGATACCAATTTTGTAAAGTGTCCAAGAAAAGTGAGTCAGTTTGCCAGCTGTTTTTCTGTAGGAATTTACCAGTTGAATCTAAAATTATAATATATATCGTAACTAATATGAAAACCAAATAAAACTAAAACAATATTGAAAGTATGTAACACGTTTGTAGGTGCTATTCAATTCACTGTTCTGTTTCAAAATAAAGCAATAAAGCTAACGTATTCCACAAGAATGTAAGAATTCATAGATGGAACACATAGAGAGTTTAGAATTAAACACATAATTATATGGCTAAATGATTTTGACAAAGGTAGGAAGGTACCATGATGGTAAAAGTCTTTTCAACAAATGTTAATAGATGCTGTGGATAGCCTCCTTGTCTGCTTACAAGGGCTATCATGCGACTAAACATTAAATAAAACAATAAAGCTTCTAAAAGTAAACATAGCAAATAACATGTGACCATGGGGTAGGCAAATGTTTTTCAGAGAGTTGCTAAGAGCACTTAACCTAAAATAAAATACTGATTAACAAATGTTCATTTAGTTAAATCATGTGCTAATCCAAATATATCATTAGGAAATAAATGACCAGGCCAAAGGTTAGAACAAAACATTTTTGTCTAGAGCATTTTATAGAATATATACAGACTATATACATTATCCAAGATGATATATTATCCAGTATTCTTAAAAGTCAAAAAAATAAACACTTCTATAAAAATTACAATGTATTTGTACTGTTGCTTCATAAACATAGTCAATAATCTCATGAAAAGATACCCAAAATCATCAACTGCCATAGAAATTCATACTACAACCATAATTTGAGGCTGTTGTACATGCATTAAATTACCTAAAATTAAAGAGCGAGAATGACCATATGTCAGCAAGGATGTGGAGCAATGAACTCTTGTGACTTGTTGGTAGGCATATAAGTGCAACACTTACATTAAGATATTTTTGGCTTTTCTTGAATGCTAAGGCTTCATCTATTCCATTACCCAGCAATTCAACTCCTAGGTATTTAGTGGATAAATTAATAACAATCAGAAATGAATATAGGAGATCATTTGCATCACAAGTGATATTTATTCACAATATCTAAAATAATTTCATAGTACAACTGTACTTTAAAGCATTCCAGATTGAATTTTTCTTGATTGCCAATGTTTTGTAAGGTTTCTCACTCAAAGGCGGACAAAATGGTGGACAGTTACTTAGTAGGTGATCAAGGGAGAACGCTATCTAATATTCTAGATCTTGTTCTGACTCAAACAGCTTTAAGCATCTTTTTTTTCACCCTCTGATTGACTATTATTAGTCAGAAGTTACATATTGATAAACTTTTTAAGTCTATAGCATGTTGGTGATAGTCAGTTTAGAGATTGAGCCAAGATTTGTCCCTGAAGATCAAATTAATGTTTTATTACACAAATGTCATTATAATAATTCCATAGTAGAGTAAGAGACTGCAAACTCCAGTTCAAAGTTTAAAAAAGGAGAATTTACTTTCCAAACCTGTCAATAACCTTTTATGAAAAGGTTATGAAAGGTTTCCATTCCGTGGGAAGATTTCTGGGAAGAATGAAAGACACTGACTTAGCTAACTCATGAATTTTCATTTTAGTTACAAATTAACACCTGCTGGCAAAAAGTACTAAATCTTTAGCAAATTGCAAATTAATGATTGCAATTGCAATAGGGGTGCTAATTTTCATTTGCTAAATGCCATTAAGAAAACCTTTTTATAAATCAAGTCCTTTAATATCAATACCTTCACTTTTTCACTATCTTTAAATTGAAGGTGATTACCTTAATTCTGAATTCCTTCATAAAGCCCAAACAGCAACACACACACAAAATAAAATTACTAAGTAAAGATATGTTGCTTGTACATATGGTTGTGTTATGTATCTGTGTGTATATGCATGTGTGTATGAGAAGGTATATATGAGCATAAGAAGTAAGGGGTGTGTGTGTGTGTGTGTGAAGGTCATATATTTAGAATTTTTTTTTTTGTTTATAACAAAAGCACTTTATTCGGTATAAAATGTGATTAAAAATATTAAATATGAGTTTTATTTTAAAGAGTATTAAGTCAGTTTTTAAAGGTAGCAGTTTTACTTTGGTTATATATATTTAGAATTGACAATGGTTTCATAACCTATTCTATTTTCAGTGCTATTACAAATTTATCATTGGAGGTGCATCAGATAATTTTAATTGGCAACTATATTTTTTTTAAAAAGCAAGTAAAACCAAAAGTAACAGCAACAAAAACCACAGACGTAATTTTTCATGGTAGAAATACGTGACTTGGGGAGCAAATAAGGCTATCTGCTGTCATTAATTACATTCAATATTATATTAGAGGGATCCAAGCAGAAATTGTAAAGCAACATAAATAAGTTTATTTGCAAACAGCAGATAGTCTATGTAGAAAACCCTAAAGAATTTACTAAAAAGTTACTGGAACAAATGAGTTTAATAAGTTTGCAAGATCAAACTAAAACTGAACAACTGGAAATGGGGCTGTGGAGGGGGGAAAGGCCACTTACAACAATGCAAACATGGGAAACATTTAGGCTATTTTAGCTACTCTGTTTTATTCTAAATAGGTACATACTTTTGTTTTACCTTCTATGAAATGAATCTTGAAAATTTTCCGTTTCTTATATTCAGAAAAATCTAATGTTACTCTGTTGACTTCATACCTAATAAACACTACCGTGTACATACTGTTTACTTTGTGAGCCTTACACTAGCTTTTAGTCAAAAGTAAACTTCTGAGTTTTAGTAAACTAAATTAAAACCACTGGCATTTATTAATATATATATAGACACTGGGGGTATAGAGCTAAGCTTAGTGTTCACTTGACTTGGAATACATGTGTCAAGAAAAATGGTAATTTAAGTGTTTCTTTCATGACTTTTATGCAAAATTAACATAATTCTATATTTCAAAGGAGGCTTATAAAATCATTAACTTACAGAGCTCTATTTATGATTGTTTTACTCTTTTCAGTAAATTAAGTTAAAGAACTTGAATATGTTAAATATCAATATGCTATGGGAAAAGCAATTAAAACAAAGTAACAGAACACAGACCTCAAAATAGTTACACTAAAATAATTAGGGAATTTTTGCATAATTTCATCAAGTTTTTTGCAATTAATACTTGTGCGCAATGGCTTTTTTCCACTAAGATATTTAATGGTTTGTAGAATGTAAACGTCACAAGGGCAAGGACTTGATGGAGTTCATGTTTGTTAGTAAATATTCACAAGAGTTACAACACCTTCCAGAGAGTAGTAGTCAATAAATATTCATTAGAGGAAGCAAATGAATAACTGCTTTCTTTGCATTTAACTGTTGAAGAACTTCAATAAAGCTAGAGATTTATGACTAGAAATGAAAAACAAAGGCTATTTTCAAGGAGAAAATAATAGCAGTTTTAAAAACTATAACCAATTATATTACATTGATAATAATAAGACATAAAGGCATAAAAAAGCAATGTAAAACTCATGGGATGAATTGAGTTTTCACTGCCATGAGAATAAAGAAGAGGCATTGTTTTCCTCTATATCATATAAAAAGCACCTAGTGTAGTGTTTGAAACAAAGAATGCCTCAATAAATTATAGCACTATGGAGACACAGGCAACATAAGAAAACCAGGGATGCAGAATCAAAAGAAAAGCAAGAGGAGAACATTTGCAACAGCTGGCCTCCAGGAACTATCTGGGCATTATCCCTACTACCCTCAACCCTTCTTCTCTGTCCCTCGTGCCAGTTCTACAGTCAACCACTTGTAACTTGACAACAACTACCACTATCATGGCCTGGAGTCTATTGGTGTAGCCAATCCAATAATGCCTCAGTCACATCCAGTGTCCAGTACCTCTCACTGGCTTCTTTCTTCCTCTGTGTGTGTGTGTGTGTGTGTGTATAAAATAAAATAGAATTAAAGGCTATATTGTCCTATCTATCATGTATATATGTACATTACATATACAAACATTAGATATTATTTTGAATTATCAAAACCCAGTAGAATTTTCTTATGTATCTCATGTATTTTAGCAAAAAAGTGATTATTTTTCCAGATAGAAGATTTCATTTCAGCCTCAGAGTGCATAATATGTGTGACATTCAAAATAGTGACTTCAGGTTGGGAGGGGTTTTAGCTAAATGAAGGGCATTTAAGTAACCTGAAATAACTTTTGTACTGAGTTAACGTGAATAACTTGGCAAAAATAGTGACAACACCAAAGACTAGTGAGCATGTGGAGAAACCCAGTCACTCATACAGTGTTCATGGGAATGTAGAATGGTACAACCACTCTGGAAAGCATTCTGGCAGTTTCTACTGCAAGCTAAACATGCAGTACAATACAACTCAGCAATTTCACTCTTGGATATCTGTGCCAGAGATGTGAAACATGTTCACACAAAAATGTACAGGTGACTGGGCCCAGCCAGGCCACAGAATACCACCGAGCAGCAACAGGGGCTGAACTACTGCTACACACCAACAACCACCGTAACGGTGGCTGGTCCTGGTAATCTACACAAGACACTTTTGTTTCTCTTTTTCATTTCATTTTAGAAGATATTTTTTGGTTTATGACTTGGAATTTACTTACAGATAAATTCATTTTTAATCTATTAACATGATCACAAATAGAAATGGAATTTTTCATGAGTTAGAAAAGACTTGTCAATGAACAGCAGGAAAAGAAACAAGAGCACACTGGAGTTCTATGGACCCCTCATTGTTCCAGTGTTTAGATTTGCAGCCTTGGGGCTCAACTTCCTTGTTCACAGTTGGACTTGTCTGATCAGGCTTAGCTCTATGGTCCCATGACGGTTTTGTAGGCTTTGGAATAAATCTTCAAAGAGGAAATGTACACTCCGCGTTTACTGTACATGACAATGAAATCATCAGTTCCATTTCACATGACTGGTCTTTTAAGGCTGATTAATCAAAATCAAAGCAAAGTTTAAAGATTCTTGGAGTGCATGGAGGCCATCCTAGTGGATAGGCAGCCTCAAAGGATCGACAGGATGATTTTGGTGACTGCTCTTTTTAACCATCCCACAGTATAGCTTTGCAGAGAAGAAAACTAATATTCTCTCTTTGAAGATAATGACAAAGTTTGAGCTGAGACATCCAGTTTACCTAGTAAATGTGTTAATACACATCTATAGATAAGACAGTTAAACTAGTTACAGTCCGCCTGTCCCGAACAAGGCTGTGGTTGAAATTTTTTCCTTGCTTTGACATACATATTGACCCCCTTACCCATCAAATTTTCTTCTTTCTTCCAAAATTAACAATTATTAATAGGTAGTAAATCTTCACCTCCTTTGACCCTGAGTTCAATATATCTGCAATAGAATATAATAATGATGCTGGTAGTCATCATTTCTTAATGACTACTTGTCAAGCTCTAGACTCATCAAATAAAGAACATACAAGTAATGTATTTCAATTGTGAAGACAATAATGAAAATAAATCTTAAGGTTTTTGTGGGTGTGCACAGTCAAGAGGGACTAAGCTAGTCTGAGAAGTTAAAGAATATTTTCCTTTAAAAGTAGCCTTTAGATAAAGAATTAAGCAAACATGAGTGGAAGAAGAGTGAATAAAACATTTCAGGCAGAGAAAAACTCACCTGGAAAAGTGAATAAATCAGAAGGTGGCACAGAATCCTCGATGAAGTAGAAAAGTCTAGAGTCAAAGTGGAAGGAATAGCAAGACAACCTAAGCAATGAGGCAGGCCCACACGATGCAGAAAACTGCAGATCAGCGTGGAAGTTCGGGCTATTTGACAAGATGCCATAAAAGTTGCGTGTGTGCTGCGCAACTGGAAGGAGGAGGTACTGATGGATAAACAGGGCAAGTAAGAAGCCAGTAAAAAGCTGCAAGTGAGAGATGGTGGTGGCTTGAACTAGGTGGTAGCAGTTTCTACTGGGGAGTCAGATTAAAGCCATTTTGTAGCCATGGGCAATTCCTGGGAATAGGGAGATGTCTGATTTAAGGGTTACCTTTGGGTTTCTGATTTATGTAGCTGAATGGGTGGTGGTCACATCTGTAGAAACTGATCTGCTTGGTGGGAAATTGGTTCAATTTCAACGTGTTTAAGTTGAGGTATGTGTGAGCTAGCTGGCTGAAAATGTGTAATAAGATCTAAATATGGATCTTGAACTCAGAGATGACATCTGACCTAGAAATATTTATTTGGAGGCACTTTTTTTCCCCACAAATACATGCCTAGTGAGATTACTTAGAAACAGAGTAGAGCAAGAAGAGTCTAAACTGTAGCCCAAGAAACTCAAACTTTAAATAGCAGAGTGGAGGATGATCCAGCAAAGTTTAAGTTTATAAATGACAAATTAAGACATACACTGTTTCCTTTGCAACCTCACTGTTTACTTAGCAATAGGACTCTGGCAAGTTACTTAAGCTTTCTGTGTCCTAGCTAATTTTTCTGTAAAATGGAGATGATAATAGAATCGCTGTAAGGAATAAACGATTATATACTTGAAAACTAGATATGCCCAAGAGGTCATTTCTACTTTTCTCCTTTAGTTTCACTGTCTGTATCTTTGTCTCTTGTTCTTGGTTCTTTTTCCAAGCCTGTGGTATACCACCCCTAGTACAGTGTTAAGGTGTTTTTATTTTATAAACGTTTTATTGGATCATATTTTTAGAATTGATTCTTTAATTTTAACACTTCCCTCAGGAATATTATTATATGAATATTGTCAGTAGCAGTGTTTTATTATCAGTAGCAGTGTTTTATGTCAGGAGGTAAGAAAAGACTAAGAAACTGAGGGAGAGAACCAGGCAAGGATTTTATATCAAGCCAAGAGGAAACAGAAGAAAGCAAGAGGCTCCCCTGCTAAGAGTAGGTAAGAAGAGGCAAATGCAGAAAGTGCTTGGAAAATCTGTCACCTGTTTAGGAAAAGCAGCTGAGACTAGAAGAGATTTTCCCACAATTCATTTTGGGGATGGACGCCGACACCCTGAGTCTTGTGAGCACTCCAACAAGCTGAACTTCCTCTTGAATCCTTTATGTCTTTCTCTTCGCTTCCTTTTTAAGTTTAAACTGTTCACATTTTTTCTCTTAAGAAGCTACCTGCCATATGTACTTGCTCTTGTAACCTTAATTAATCTTTATTTTTGAAATGAATTTTATTCAGAATTACTTTTCCTTTCTATTTCTGGGCATAACCACCTCCTCCTGAGCTGATCTAATTCAAATTTACATTCCTATTTTGTATCTTCTATGATTTTGTTGTTTTTGTTATTTTGGGAGAAATATTAGGCATCACATTTTATTTGTTGTGGTTGTATCTTTCTGCACTGCTTTCCTTGCCTGTAATGATATTATTCTACTCTTTATTGACTTATATGAAATTCACTTTCCCAAACTTTTAGAGGATGGGAGGTTAAAATAGATTTTCTTGTTTCATGGATATAAAGTCCCCTTTGATTTTTGCCAAGTGTTCAAATAGCCATATATACTCTGTAATTTCCTGGCTATTTCCACACTACTATAGCAACTATCTCTTTTCTGGGCTCCTAATGTTCCCATTTTTCTGAATTGAGATTCAACCCCAAGGATTGCTCTTTTGTGTAGGGTTTTGTACCGATTGAGACATTATGGATGTATTTTTCAGCTGGATCCAACAAGATTTGCTAATCATTACTGGTGAACTGTGAGAAGGGGAATCAATAATGACTCCAAGGTATTTATTTGGTTGGAACAGTGGAAGGATGGGGTTTCCCTTAATGGGAGACAGACTGAAGAGCAAATAGGAATGAAGGAGAAGGGATTGAGAGGTCAGATTTAGGCATGTTCATTTTAAGCAATACACTAGCTATAACAGTGGAAATATTAATTAAGCAATTGGGTCTGCTATTTAAGGGTGCTGTGAAGGATGAAGATATATAATTGGGCATTGCCAATATGTATGTGTTTTTTAAACCATGATGCTGGATGAATTCACCAAGGGAGCAAGTGGAATTTATACTAAGTAGTAGATAAGAGCTCCAACATCTAGTCTTGGATCACTTTAAAGGAAGTTAAGAAGGAGGGGTTGGTGAAATAGGAGGAAAATAAGAATGCAGTACCTTAGTAGTTAAGTGAGGAACATGTCACCAGGAGGAGGATGTGATCACTTGTGACAAACAGTCACTGTCATCTGCATTGAATAAAATGTACCTACAGGTTGAAATACGCTACCTTTCTGCCAATTAGCAATTTTCTATTAGTCCACACTATCAATATATGCTTAGAGAAACTGAATCCCAGATGGAGGAAGAAACTGTTTCAACATCTCAGAGCAAGTTAGAGGCAGACCTCCTGTAATACACAACTCACCTCACACCACACCCAATCTAGTGTTACTTTTTATTAAAACACAACATCAAATCATCCAGGCTTCCTTCCTAAGAAGTCCTATAGTCTATAAATGAGTTGATATTTCCAAAGGAAATTATTTCATGAATATGAAACATTATGTTCACATTTAACACAGCTCATATAAATCCAGAGAGGGCTCTCACAAAAATGCCTCCTTAAGAACTGAGATAGAAGAATCCTAGGTCATCTGTTATCTCACACCATCAGCTATCCAGAGGACCAGGGTGCAGTGAGTTACAACAATCAATTCTAAAAATAAGGGGAAACAGCACTAAATAATCACAACTTTTCTGAGCAGGGGCTGTCATCGGGCAATACTTTGAAGATGTTGAAAGCATGCCTTAGAATCTTCCAGAAGATAGTCATCTGCCTATGTATACAAGGGGGCTCCAACCACAGCTTTGGAATTCAGAGATGGAAAAAAAGTTAGTGAAAAGAGTTGTCTCTCAAGAAACCTTTCCTGACATTGCAAGGATTAATCCATGGTTTTCACAGAGAGAAAGGTAGAAAATCTTTCCAGACCCAATTGAAAAACTTCACTCTACAGTCAATGTAATGACCTTCCTATTTCATGTGAATTAACATACACACATCCATAGATTTCCTTTTCTTTCTATCTTCTGCCATCCGCCTGCCCTTCAGAACTTCAGGATATTGTTTTCAATTTGGAAAAAAAAAAAGTAATGATGCCAAAAGTCTAGACACCATTACACAAGCGTCCATTTACCCATTGCCTAGAAAGTGACAGATATTAGTATTTTGTTCTATTTAAGTCATATTTTTTAATTACAAGTAACCAAATGTTTCTGATCATTTTCACCCCTAGAATTTCCTTCTCAGCCCTCCAAAGGAAACCATAAATACTGAGTTTACAGTACCAACCCATATTTGGTACATATATATTTTTATAAACCCTGCATGCTACTGCTGCATGTGTTTTAAATTACACCAATGGTATCTACACTTTGTTTACTTTACTAGAAATTATTCACTTCTATCAACATTAGATTTTAGAGATTTGTCATGTTGATGCATAAAAATCTAGTTCATTATTTTTAGCTGCTACATAAAATCATAGTTCATGAATATGCACAATTTTGGTATTTTTTTTTCTGTTGGTGGGCATTAAATTATTTCCAGTCCTTATCACACACTGTGCTGCACTGACTTGCTGATGCATGACTCTTTGCACTCAAATAGGAGTTTCCCTCAGAATTATAATTAAAATGGAATTGCTCGGTTTACGTAGAGTAGAATTTCTAGTTATTTTTGAATTACCCTCTACAAAATGGCTTCCCACTCACCAGAAGTATTTACTTGTTATTGCCAGCTTTTAGAGTTTTTGCTAAAGCGTATGAAATTCCACTGCCATTTCATGGCTTCATTAACATACATTACATTATTACATTATTAATGTAAACAAATTACTTTATTTACATTCCCCTGATTACTATAGAGGATAGTATTTTTTCATACATTTATTTGCCATTCAGTTTCCTCTACTGTGAATTACCTTATTGTCTTTATTGGCTATTTTTACCCCCAAATTACACATACTGTCTTTATTCACTTAAAGAATGTCTTCAGATAGTTTGGTTTCTAATCCTTTGTCCACTGTATATGTCGGAAATACCCTCTGTTAATTTGTCATCTGTCTTCTAATTTTTTCATGGTATTGTTTTTAACTTTGTGACATGAATATTCTTAATTTTCATATAATGACTTTCATTTTAAAAAAATCATTTAAAAGAAGTATTTTAAAAGAAATCTTGAGCCATTACCACACAATGGGAAGGAAAGCCTCTTTAGCACATTAGGACACTGGGAGAGCCATATGCAAAAAAAGTGAAGCTAGATTGTTAACTCCACACACAAAAATTTATTCAAAATGGATTAAAGACTTGGATATAAGAACTGAAACCATAAAATACTTAAAAGAAAACATAGAGAATGCAGTTCAGGATATCTACTGCTAAGATGTTTTGGGGCACACAATTCCAATGACAAAGAAAACAAAAGCAAAAACAAACAAGTAGGACTACACCCAACTGGAACTTTTGTATCAAGGAGTGCAAGGGACTGAGGTGATGGTGCACGGGTGAAATGGTGGTGGGAACTCCCAGGGGACTACACATGACGTCGAATATAATTAAATAAATCTAATAAAAAAAACTTGCAAAAACAAAAAGGCAATCCACTGACTGGAAGAAGGTATTTGCATGTCACATATCTGACAAGGGGTTAATTTCCAAAATATATAAAGAATTCATACAGCTGAACAATAATAAAATCCAATCAAAAAACAGAAAAGCTACCAAAATACTCACAAGATCCTGAAAATATTTTCTAATATATATACTTAAATACATATATTTAAAATGCTTAAAGATTTTTGGTTCACACTTAAGTCTTTATATACATTTTGAATTTATTGTTGTGTGTGGTGTGAAGTAAGGATCTAATTTTAGGATTTATGTTTTTCACTTATCTGGTAACCTAATAATCTATAATAACACCTCTGATACTTATGAGTGATTAATGCATTCATTTTTGTAAACTGTAAAATTGCAATATTAATACATACATTTATTTGCTCCACTCTAGAAAATTCCCAGGTCTCTCTCTGTGGGTTAGGAGTGAGAAACTGAGATGTTTCAGTTCAAGGCTTTGGATTTGTTTTTCTATATTTCCCCTCTGGTTTCAAGACACTTGCGAATTTTAATGGCAAACTGCATTGGAGAATGCTGAGCACTAATCAGGGTAGATGGGAAATGCTCATAAAGGAGACCAGAGATGAGAACCCAAAGAGAGGTCACTGACTTTTGAGCAAGGTAACAGTCTTTTCATCTATTAAATGGTCATAATAATCCTTCCAAGACAGAATGTTGTGTGAAATAAGTGTTTATGCTGAGATAGTGCCTGGCACTCATCGCGAGTGTCATAAAGATGTTTCCCCACTCGAAAAGATGGACACAGTCACATTTAGCATTTAATTCTGTTCATTCAGTTTCATATCTTATCTCACCATTATTTTGACAGCTTCTTCTCCCTCACCTGCTGAGCAATTTCTGATATGTGAGGATTACAGGAACTATATCAAGGTGTAGAGTTAACATCAGATGCTGTCCACAGAAGGCTTGTTGCAAGAGAACTGTGTGTAGACACAGCTTTTTGAAGCTGGCATTCAGTGTTAGACTAGCTTGCTTTCGCTAACTTTATAATGCATGAGTCCCCACAAGGGCTTGTCAGACACTAAAGCTATGCCGTGTTCCTGCAGGTTTGCAGTTCTTCCTGCAGGTTTGCAGTTCTTTGCAGTTCTAGATACCTGTAGCAAGTTCAGGGCAAGCTGGCGCTGCCAGGCTAGGGACCACACTCTGAGAATTGTTACTGGCCAGTGTAACTCTGTGTGTTATTGCCATTAAATGCTTGCTGGAATTGTTCTCTTTGAAATATGCTGTGCTGAAGAAATTTACTTACAGCTTACTATGCAATGACCATTCATATCAATGTAGGAATGATTTTAAAAGAACATATATGGTAATCATGTTATTTCAAGTCAATTTGTGGCACCGTAGAAAATATTTAAAACCATGGAGCAAATAAATTGTTGAGTTTTCAACTGGGGATAAAACATAAATTCTTCTAATATTACATTTGCCCAATTCATTTGGTCAAACACCACAGTGACACATCAGTGGGCTGTGTATTTCACTCTTGGTGACCTGATTAATAGTAAATCTCCAGTGGGATCACACAAACAAAACAACTAGATTAGAACAAATGCCAGCTGGGATGAGTTTTAGATAATGGAAAACGAAAGAAAATCTACTTCTGGTAAAACATGAAGCACTAAGACCTAATCAGTTCAAGAGACAGCTTGGGCATAGTTAAAATAACATTGCACGTGGAATCAAAGAAATGAGTCTAATTACTGAATATTCCACTAACTAGCCATCTACACTTAGATGAGCATTCGATCACTCTGATTTTCAGTTTCCTAATCCATAAAGTAGGGATGAAAATGCCTACTTTAGAAGGGCCTTCTAAAAATTATGCAAGATGTATAAAATCCAGTTACTAAACTACAAAGTTCTAACACTAGTGAAGTGTCATCTGTCAATCAACAGCATCTTGAGGCAGGTATCAAGGACCTGACACCTGAAATTGTCTCCTCCACAATAATAGCTATGAAATGGAGCAAAGAAGATCACCCAAGATTTCCAAGATTGGGTCTGCTAGATTACAACATTAAAATATAGGAAACACAGCCAAATTTG
This sequence comes from Galemys pyrenaicus, assembly GCA_019455555.1. Taxonomy (NCBI): domain Eukaryota; kingdom Metazoa; phylum Chordata; class Mammalia; order Eulipotyphla; family Talpidae; genus Galemys; species Galemys pyrenaicus. The sequence continues at coordinate 1,906,185 of JAGFMF010011974.1, forward strand.
ATTTTCAGATAAATCAATGATTTTTAGTATAAGTATTTCCCATACAATGTTTAGGATTTACATGCACTAGACAATTTTATTTTTTTTAATTCCAAGTTCAAATTTAATTGTGTATCCTGTATTTCAGCTGATAATGCTAACCCAAGTATTTACATTCTTAGAATTTAGGAAAGATATTTCAACATTTCCATTGTCCTGGCCCTTCTGCAGTGTCTGACCCCTAACTCCTGCAAGTGAAGACCCTCTTCTATTTCACTGGAAAAAACCCTAGGTCAATTCCTGCAGCACTTACACCACCTCAGTAGACACGGCTAATTCTAGGAACATTCCATTTTCTCCTACTGTTGCTGTTAGTCTCCCCTTCTCCCCGACCCCAGCTATGCCACAGTAGAGGACAGCCTTATTTGATTATTACAGCAACTCTGTGAGATATCAGGCCAGGTATTATACACCAATGGAACAACAGAGAAACTAAGGCTCTGAAAATTAAGCGAAATGCCCAATAACTAACTGCCTTTTATTGAATCCTTATTTAGGGAGCCTTATTTTCAATGCACATTCCCATCCCAATCCTGGACACCCTACTCACTACCACCACCAAAAGGAAGAGAGAAAAGGAAGTCATTATCTGGTCACATAGGTAGAACTGAATTAAGAAATCAATAGGCATTAATATGTATAAATAAGAGCTAATTGATGCAAGAAACCTATGGTACTTGACATAATGACTCAAAGTAAAACAAATCCATCCGTTTCAACTGATGCATCTTAAAGATTCAGAAGACCCACTTGGGGGTTTCCACATTTTTCCATGGCTCATTAAGCACACCTGACTTGCCCATATGACAAGTTCAGCCAAGCATGCAGAAGAGAAAGCAATTAACAGCAGAGTTTTCAGTGCTCAGCATAGCAATACGTTTTTACATTTGTGCTTCCAAACTTTTTTGTTGTTACTTCTTTGATTTGAAATTTTTAGTTATTCTAGTTCAGGGGAAAAAAATAAGGCAAATAATTAAATGCTAGCTCATACCTCTACTTGCATATGAACTAACCTTCAACTATCTGTTGTATTAAAGGAAATTAAGAGAAGTAAAAGGAAAAAAAGCTGTGGGGCACAATAATACCAAGCTCTTGCAGGAAGAGCTATCTGCTGTGCAACCATCATGTGGAAAAAAAGGAAGGCAATGACAAAATATCAAGCATGCACTTAAGACTTGATGTGGGATGCTCTGCCATAGTTTGAAATCCATATGATTTCTGGGACCCATTTATATTTTTTTCTGCACCAAGAGTCCAATACATAGTTAAATATGCTATCTTGTCATAATGACTGATAAAACACTACATATATGTGCAAATGATGTATATAATAAGCATGATAATTTATAATATGCATCATATGTATGACAGATATGTGGTGGGTACCAATGAAACTAAGTATGAATATGTGATGTTAATACAATGCATTTATTCTGAATCTGTGAATCTTAGTTTTCATATCAAGTGCTAAGATTAAATGGGCTTCTTGCATATGCGCTCTATAATTTCAACCAGTAGGTGACGCTCTACTTTATGATCAGCCTTGAGTTGGCAGATTTAGCAAAAAAAAGAAAAGGATTCTCAGTTGAATTTTGAATGAACAAGTAATTATTTTTAGTTTGAGTATGTTCCATGCAATACTCAGGACTGACTGACACAAAAACATGCCAACCTTTGTTTCTCTGAAATTCAAATTTAACTGGATATTCTGGATTTTATCTGGAAAGTCAAAGCCAGGTAGGTTCTTTAGGATCAAATATCTTTAAAGTAAAAAGTGAGAAAAGTAAAGACACTAACAAACCAATAACTGATATTCACAAAATGGCTTGGATGTTTATCTTTAAAAACCCATTTGTGTCATAAAATAAGACTTTTAGTTCTCAAGTTCTGTTTCAAGTTCAATGTCTAATAATTTTATAAACCTATCAAGTACAAGACTGCTAATTTAGGACACAGTTGCAGTTTCCAGGAGCTAATTAATCACACAAAGAAGCACTATAGTTTTCAAGACCAAGTTGCTTTAGATTTCCATACTATTTAGTGTGCAGGATATTTGGGGGCAAAAGCAGGAACTAATAGTTTCAATCTTATTTATTAACAAAATTATAAGTGTGGCATTATCAGACAGGATAGAACTAACCATGAAATAAAATGAATTTAAAAATCATGAATGAAACTTACTTGAACACAACAAAATGATACACATGTCTTTCAAAGAACTTGATATATAAGTCAATATATATTTTCTCTTTAAAAACATCATTAATGTGAGTAAACCAAAAGTCTGAGATATCGCTTTAGCAACTTGCTAAGCAGAAAGAATGGTGACTACTAAATGTGAGAAAAGGGATGAAGCAAATCACTTGTTTTGGAAACATGTTCAATCTGTAGAAGAGACCACACAAGGAATACAGATAGACTGGGTTTAGAGCAGACTACTCCAATTGTTGGGTCTTGGGCCTGGAAATATCAGTATCACTTGTGAACTTGTTAGAAACACAAATTATCAGGCCTCCACATAGACCTAGAGCTACGAATCAGAAACTCTGATCCATTAGCGTTTAACAAGACCTACGAAGGAAACTGCTGTATATTAAAATTTGAGGACAAAGGTTTGAATCCTGCCTCAGTTAATACCAAGCTGAGTAACTTATACAACTCCCAAACTTAGGGAATTTCAAGTTCATCATCTCTAAAAGGAGATAAATACTATCTTGTCTATGTGGCAGGCACACTCCTCAAGCGAATTCATAGACATGATGATGAACACGAAAACATTCTGTAAATCTAAGAGGCTCTGTAGAAAAATGAACGATCTATTATTTATCAGGTAGAAATTTAAAGTTTTTTAAAACTCATAAGGATATCCATTCAGTATGTGATAAAGTGTCCATGCTTATCAATATTGTTGGTCATTTTGATGATCAAATATCATGCTAAAAATAAGACTCAAGTTTAAAAATTACCTTGGGACCTCAGCTATTGATTTTCTCTGCTAAAAGCATCCTATTTAACTGTCAGTGTTTTACTATATGCTTTATTGCCATTTAATACAGCTCTAGTGACAACTTGCCCCACAGGTTAGCGTGTCTTGGGGAGATTACACTGGTGGCCAGTTCTCTAGCATTCAAGGACTGCCTCTGGGGTTCACTCACAGTGTGACTTTACACAATTGCCTGTCCCTTATACATGCTGATCAGTTTGACAAGATGAGTTCTGTGAGCTCTTTAAATTCTAAATAGGATATAGGTATATTTTAAGTTCTTAATATACCCTAGTCTTTTCCATTGCCAGACAGCATCTGAGAGCTAGTACTCTGATTCCATTCATATTATCTTAAACTTTTAAGGATTCCAAGCTGGTATATCTTTCTTAGAGACTCCAGAAAATGATGAAAGAGAATCCTTAAAAGCATTTCTCCATTTTTTAAATTTTAAACTTATTCAGACCAAACACTCTATCTGATCAAGTTTACAAGACAAAGACTTAGAAAAACGAGCTCTGAGCTCAGTGCGTTGAAGTGGTGTCACTACTTCCTGAAACTTAATCTCTATTCCACAGAGGGAGAAGATTCCATTTAGTAGGTATATTGTATTTCCACTTACAGTAAAAACTCAAAGTAAAACATGCCTTACTCAAAGTAAAAAATGCCTTACTTCTTAGAGCTTTGGATGACTGCTTTGAGCAAGAAAATCTCAAGGTCAGGAGTGATTTTTTTTTTTTTTGCAAAAGACACATAATCAAAAGTCAATATTTCAAGCAAAACATATTGGCTTTGAATATGAAAAGCAATATGAATTCAAGAATATTAATTAATGTATAGGCATTTCTCCAGAATACTCATTGACTAGTGGAGGAGTATCCATTTATAGCTCCAATAAGTTCAGGGAGCTTTCAGCCTTTAGAAAAATATAGAAGGATGTTGAAATCTGTATATCAACCCTTTTTAATTACCACTTTAGGAAGCTGTACATAGTAAAGTTTCTCAATAGAGAATCATTTTTTAACGATGTCAGAAAAAGAAATATACATAAGTATCATGCATATTGATTTTCTATGTAATGTTATTCAATTTTACTTATGATTTATGCCCACACCTTCTTCTAAAAAGAATCCTAAATAGACAGCCAGTTAGGCAGCCAATACATGTTTGTTAAATGTCAAGCACATTTTTAATTTTAGGCCAGGTGTTATAAAATGCAATGGCTAATACAACTTACATAGTCTCTCCTAACACTGAGCATATAATCACTTGAGAGAAACAATAAAAAATACACAAGTAGATTAATATAGAAATAAAAGTCACAATGCACTAATTGAAGGAAACAGAGAGAGCAGAAGAAGTGAATTGCAAGGTATGTAAACGGGATGGTAGGAAAGTGCCCTCTGTGGATGATTTGAGCTAAAGCATGAATGACAAAGTGAAAGCAGGTTAGATCTGGCGTATCCCTGAGAGAAAAAACAAAATGTCTTTCTAGATAAAGAGAGTAATGATAAGTAAAAAGGAAACCTAAAGATACAAAAGTAAACAAAGTTCGATTTTTGATCCTTATGGAGATGAAGTCTTGCATAGAGTATGGATATTAAATAGGTAATTAGCAATAACTACGAATAAGTGAGCTGAGGCCTGGGGGTTTTGGGGGCATAAACTTACCTGCCATTTAAACTCCTTAAAATGCCCAGGAATTTTACCCCCACAAGAGGTTCTAAAATCCTTTCTATCATTCTCTCTACACAATGTCTTTGACACGAACTATCAGCAGGACTGGGATGCTAGGAAAATGGAGTCATGGTTTCTCTCTTGATTTGTCTCTGTATTTGTTTCACGACCTTGGCCAACCAAGTCAATCACTTTCTTTCCAAAATGTCCACACCTTCCCACAGAATTTTCAAATGATTACATAAAGTAATAAAAGGTTAAAATGATCTGGAAAAAAATGGCTTATTTTGAAGGTCAACATGTGATATGGTAGGTACATAATGTCAAAATCTATACCTATGAAGATTTGGGTTTATAAAGCAAAATTTCTTAAAATTTTAACTATTATAACTAGTATATGTTAAAAGGATAAGGAGAGCTAAGGAACAGATTTTAAAGTTTCCACTTTATCTTAATGTTTCTTTTTACCATTCTACTCATTAGCAAGTGATGCACATTCAAGAGACCCCAAGTATGACAGAATTTGTAAGACCGAAAGTGTTTATACAATAATGACAATAAATAAATTCTCAGCAGTGACTTGCTGGCATCAGCTTGCATAGGCATGCAGGAATAGATTGCTTGCACCTCTTTCCAATTCCATATTCAGTGGCATCATGTTGTTAGCTCGAAAATCAGTCATGGAAATTGGTGAACTACAGGAATTAGGGCTGTCTTTTCCTGAAAGTCACCACCATATCACTGGTTCTTGGCTATGGTGACTTCATTATGACTACAGGAAGAAGAAATACAGACACGCAGATCCCTTCTGCATCTGAGATCACATGCAAAACTCTTTAAGATCTGGGAACACTTCTGATAAAATCAGAAGTGTTTAATGTGCACAGGAATCACCTAGGGTCTTGTTAAAATGCAATTCGGTAGGTCTAAGGTTATCTATTTTTCAAATACTTGTCAGTGAAGTCTATGCTGCTGCTTCAAGGATCACAAGAGTAGCAAGGGGTTATGGGATACCTAATTAATTTCTTTCAGTTGAACAAGTTTCCAGGTAGGGGAAGAAAGACACTGTAATCAAAATTCCTTAGTTGTTATTGAAAATTCTCAACATAAATAAATATATTGGTTAATTACTTCAGTATAGACTAGTCCAGAATTATATCGTATTTTTTCCTACAAAACAGACAATGATTTATCGTCCCTAAACAATATGGACTTCTACCAGAAATTATACTTAAATAACATAAAATCTCCACTAAACATTGAAGAACAATGCTATTTTATTGCTGTAATCCTCCCCTCAAGACCCACCAATAGCACAGAAAGGACAAAGTAGTGTGTATATTTATAGGCGGGTGGATCTCTCTTCAAAGTCATGAGAAAATGGCCACAACCCCAAGACATTTATTCTGAAACATATCTATAAAACACTATAAAATACAAAGCAAAACAAGGGAGAAGACTCACACAAAATGTACATACCTTTTTACACCTTGAGAAGGGTTCCAAGTTCCTCCATCATACTTACTGCTCTCAGTAGTGTTCTATTCAGCAATTCTTTTGAGTCAATTTAGAGGGATGGGAAGACAACTAGACAAACAGAGAAAACTTCTTCAGAACTTGGATTGGCACTATGGAATAGCATGGGATACGGACTTGAATAAGAAACCGGACTGATAAAACATGTTTATCTATGATCTAACTTAATATGCAGTTGGGACTGCCAAAGGTAAAATGGAATGACAGGAAATAATAATCACTATCACACACAACAGAGAGCACACAGCTTAAGGGATCATCAATGACTTGAATGTCATTGAAAGTTCACATTACTACCTGGAAAAAAGATAGTTGTGGTAAGAAGTTGGTCTAGGAAAAAACCCATGTCAAAGATCCCCCCATAGCATTATCCCTGCTCCCATCTCCAAAATATGGCTGATTTCATGAAGAGGCACGTCATAATCTTTAAAAAAAAGTAAATATTAAGCTATCCAAGGAAATAGGAAAAATGTAATTTTAATTAAAGGAAGAATTAAGTAAATGCAAAAGGTCAATAAAAAGCATGCATTAAATAAGAATTGTACAAGGAATCAGAAGACAGATTCAGATAATTATCTTCATAGTGAAAAACACTTCCAGTAGAAATACAAAAGTTTAAAACTTAGATTCATGATGTGAAGATTAAAAGCTAGATGAACTCAGAAAGTAAATGTAAAAGAGAGATCTAAGTAGTATAAATAAAATATTAGATACAATACAACTATACATGAACATTACAGAAAATAAAGTGGAGCTTAATTAAAGAGCATAAATAAATTACATTAAGTAACAGTAAAAGGCAAAAGAGATTTTCAAACATTGAAAGTCATACCTGAAGCCAGTCAGAAGATGTCCAACTCTCATCGAGCTGGTGTTCCTAAAGAATGAAGCAAGACAAGTGAAGGCTAGGAGAAACCTGAATATGCAGATTAAAAGGATATACTGTATCTCAGGAAAAAAATGGGACAGAACATTTCAGCATGAGAACCTATCTGGAAATGTTACTGAATTTGAAGGACAAAGAAAGATACATGTGGGAATTCAGGACGAAATAACAACTCAATTACAAAGAAGGTTCTATTCTCTGCTTGCCATGACAGATTAACTGATATTAGATTTCCTTTCTTGCTATGATACCAGAAAACTGAACCAAATATATGATACAATTGTTGCCCTACAGTGAACAACATTCAGTGTTTGATTGTGATTCTCCCAAATAAGGGAAATCAATGAACTGAGTACCAAGACCACCATAACGGTATGTCGCAGGCATTTCTGCACCACAGAACACGGAGTGAGAAATGAAGGTAGCATAGTGGTCTTGCTGATTTATGCATGCACAACTTAGAGTTGGGGATGAAGAAGTGACTGGAAATAACAGAACAGATAACTAGAAAGGGAAAAGCTACAGAGAACAATTACTTATTTTTCCATAGGACCCCCTTGAATTTTCAGCTGAATATTATTCTGTGTGTGTATAGTATGAACTGTTATTTTATTCTGTTTTCTGCCCAATTACACCACTGAAATGGCTCTTGTTAGGTAAACTGATGGCCTTTGTGTTGTTAAAGTCAATTAGAAACTTCTGAAATACAGTAGGGTTTCAACCTGTCAACAGCATTTCCATATACTAATTCAACCTGTTAATATTTTAGTAAATATACCTTTTTTCTACAAATGAAATACCTAGGAATTTTCCAGTATTAGACTTAAAATGTAGAATCTGATAAGTACAATATTCATAAAAATACAATGTCCTCATAACATGTCTTCCTAGTTACCACTGCTAATGTTCCTTCCAGATAATATGGATTATGTTTTTGAAAACTGAAAGTTAAATTGTGCACCATAGCAAATTTCTGGATTTAATCCCGCTGTACTGTAATTGGATGTATTTTATATTTATTGTATTTAGCAAATGGAATAATAGAAAAAAGGATTAAATGCATTTACATTCCTCTAAAATAGGGCACAATGTCTCTTCTTATCTTGCTTTTATCATGTATCTAACCTGAAGTTTTATGGAAATCAAGAACTGTCATGTGCATGATGTCACCAGGATGATGATACATGTTACTTGCTTTGCTCCTAAGAGGAATAGCTAATAATTAGAAAGTGAAAGAACTGTATGGCTTGGAGTGAGACCGGAGCGACTGTTGTACTTCAGAGACCATACTATGGCATACCATATCATACTAAACTATGGGCTCACAAAGGAGATTATTCACATATCACTGGGTAGAAGCTGGGTGGAGAGAAACGCAAAGGTGGCGGTATGGGTCAGGAAACAAAGGTCACAGAGCCGCCAGCTCAGTTAGAGGCCCCGGGGAGTGGAGAGCTGAGACAGGGAACTATCTGGGTCATGGCCGGAAGACTGGTCATGGCCAGAAGACCGGTCAGCGTGGGCTGGAACACTGGCCCGGGCACAGATCAGGATGTTCTTTCTTGTGCAGTGAAACTATGGCCCGGGGAGTCAACTAGACTAGAAGGGAGAGCAGCGCAGCCTGAGAGCGCAGAACCTTGACGCTGAATGTGTGCCAAATAATGCTGAATACCAAGGAATAAAAGATGAAACCACTGTCTTGTAACTAACCAAGGGGGCTGCTTTTCTTAATAAAAATAAATATGAGGTGTGCCCAACACTCACCACGCTTGAGCCCAGAGAGAGAGAGGCCTTGTGTCCCCTGGAGCCACTTTTCAGAGTGTGCCTATCTGTGGTACGTAGAGAAAACAAACAATAAGCTAAATTAAACAAAAATAAACTTTTACACTATAAGACCAATTAGTGGTTACCAGAAGGGAAGGAGGGAGGGTGTGGATAAATTGAGTAAATTGTATGGTGAAGGTTAGAATTGGAATTTTAGTGGTGAACTTAAAGTAATTCATACATATGCTGATTTTCAGGGCTGTATACCTGAAACGTATATAATGTTGTCACGCAATGTTACTTCAATAAAAAAAAAAAAAGAATCACCACAATCGGATAGACACTATTCTGTACAAACAGTATTACTGTTCATGTTATTTACCAGATTAAAATATTTAAGAATAAGCTGTCTTTTTGATGAATTTAAAAAACGCACGTCAAAGTGCTTCAGAAATAATTAATTTTATTATGTAAATTATAATTATGAATGGTGGTTATCCTTTGTAAAGTGAAGACATTTTGTACCACATACCTATGAAGAAGTTCTCCTGCGTTGTCCATCTGGAGAGTGTATCTGCTTACCTGGTCTGGCCAGGCTTGGTAACAAGATAGCATTTCTAATGGTTTACTGCACCCATGCAATGCAGAGCGGTATAGATATTTGCTGTTCTTGTTCCTTTGTCGTTGGGGAGATCATAAAGACATAAGCAAAGATTAGGTGAAAAAATTATATATACTTCCAATATACACCCACATAATTAAGATCAAGGTAAGGTATAGTTTCTGCTTTTGAACGCAAAGTCCTCCCCGGTCCTAAGTAGGAGTGAAATCTAAGCCAAAAGTGGCATAGAAATGTTTCCATGTTAGCCCTGGATTCATTCCTCTGCATTTATCATGTTTTTAAATCAGTACCTTCTGATATGCCAGTGTCACTGATTAATTCAAAAAGGCATTTTTCATCTTCCTCTCACGTGAAATTTAACTAGTTTAACACATAGAGAAAATTTATTTCAAAGTTCTGAAAATCCCTCACTATCATATCAATGTGCAGTGAGTTTTCCAATTCTGTAAAATATTCCATGAAGCTACCTCTAACCGCCCAGATATACCTTATTATAAATCATCTTCTATTGCTACGGTGGGAGAAATTTCATAGACCTTTTCCTTTATCAGGGAAGATAACATTTTCCAAAATGAAAGCTAAATAGAAGAGCCAGCCCTTATTCTGAAATAATTTACACTATGATTACTCCCTATGCCATGAGATCAGTAATCCATCCACTCTAAATTCCTTACCAAAGAGCAGTAACCCTAACTCAAACCTTTCTATGTACAGTACTAATCACTTAAATTTTATTTTTCTTTTGTTTTTATATTTCTAGTCTTTCATATTCAACTGTATCATCATTATACTGAGAAGTCAACTATATGTCCACGGTCTACCATTTCAGATCCTGTGTAGCAACAAAATTGAAATATTTACTATATATTCTGTTCCCTGCTCACTTTTCTGAATCTGCCTGTGATCTGCAGTATCATTTACCTCTACTCCAGTCCTACATGGTACAACAAAGCTAGACAGATCTAGTTTTAGCACCAGCCCCTTGGACAAATGGTCTAATTCCTAACTCAATTTTTTCATATGTAAAATGAAAGTGATCTTTGGTACCTCCCCCATAGAACTATTATGAATCACTTCGCACAATATCTGATATATTACATATATACCTATGTGTACATATACATATATGTTTGTGCTGAAATACATATGTATTCAAGAAGTTTTTTTTATAATGTATTTATGTATATTTTACATCATGGCTCATTTTTGTACAATGTTCGCTTTCTTTTCTCAGCTGTAGTCCCCATAGAATTCCCACCAGCAACTCACCCCCACACCATCACCACACTCCCTTGTGCTCCTCCCTCCCCTGTTTTGACCCCTCACCCCCACTCTCCTACAGAATGTCTCTGATTTATAGTTGCCTGCTTATTTTTGTTTTTTTTTTTATTGTTATTATTTTCCCCTGATTACTTGTTTGGTTCCCCTACAGTCCTCCCATAAACGAAACCATCAGACACTTTTCTTTTTCCTTCTGACTTACTTCGAAAATGCTCATATCTGTTTCATTTACAATAAGCAAAACCTAGAAATAACCCAAATGCCCATCAGTAAGTAAGGATAGAAATGAAATGTGGTATATTCACACAATGGAATACTACTCACCAGATTTAAAAATATAATGAACTATTGATATACAGGAGAGAGAAACAGTGGAAAAGGCACAGGGAAACTTTTTGGAGATATGTTCACTTTGTTATTTGTGGTGATGGTTTATGGGTGGTCTGATATACAAATATTTATCAAATGAACATGCATAGGTTATTGCATGCAAATTCTCAAATGAACAAAATGGAGGTCGTTTCAGTATGTGTGGGATAAGGCTGAGATTCTGCTTTTCTGACAAGTTCCAAAGCCTCCACGCTCCCGTGTTCACACAGCGCGCTGAGGAGCAAGAACGTTAAGGCAGGCTAGCTGCTGGCTCGCCTTCAGGAGTTATCTCCTTAATAATCCTACACGTTACCAACCTTGACCACATCTCCTTGTCCCTGACCACACATAATTTCCTTAAAGACTTATAATGGATGCTGAAGCCATCAGCTTAAGGACCAATGTCAAATAGAAGCCATAGTCAAGTAAACCTGTTGCTTGGCATCTACTATTTTTAAAGGACCAAAGGACAAGATTCCTTCTAGGTTCAGGGCTCAAAGCAAATTTTATGTCCTGATGAAAGGCGCGCTTACCTTTTTTATGAAATTAAAGTGCTGATGTTCATCATTTGGGGGAGAATATCAAAAGTAACGTGTGTAAATATTTTCATTTCATTTTGTCAGGAATGTGGTTGTGCATGCCTATATATGTATGCACACAATCATGGGTGGACTGGGGGAGAGAACACGTACAAAAGGGTCTCACTTTGTTTGTATATAATTTCTTGCCTTGTATTTATGCATTAAAATTAGATAGTTTTTAAAGTCCGTGTTTTTAATCCTAAAATGACTGATACTGTTTTTGGAAGTAAAAACATAAGTAATGAATAAATCATTAAAAAAAGCATTGAGCTAGGTATGAGATGTTCCTCGCTTCATTTGAGTTAATTCCTCCTTTGCAGGCTAACTCAGTTATTCTTACACATATATATATATATATATATATATATATATAAATATACTTCTCCCATGACTGCTGGATACAGAGCAAAGGCTTGATCTGTATATCATCCCAGCTCCATTACAGACCCTAGAGCTTTTCTAATATAAAAATTTTTAAATTATGTATATAGTGCATACAATGTCCAATTAAATATAAATCTCACAAATCACAGATGATAACTGATAAATTCGCTTATATATTTAGCAGTTATAATAGGTATTCTTACTGACACAATCAGCTAAAATTACTTTTTTTATATAACTGAATTGATTTTATGTTTCAAAGACCCATTACCCCTGATAGTAGAACACTATATAGAGTAGTTTCAATGCCTACTCATTGATGGGCACTTGGGTTGTTTCCAGGTCTTGGTTACTGTAAATGAAACAGGCAGGAGCATTTGAATCAGAAGGAAAAAGAAAAATATCAGATGGTTTCACTTAAAGCAAATTTCATTAAGGTCTTCTCAGCAGTCTTAGGTTTAAAAACCAAAATTTGGCATTTCGTTCACCCCTTCTTTCCTCCTCCCTATGGTGACATCTCGGTTCGGGAGAGCCTCCCGATCATCTCAGTGTACCAGACAGCAGTCTGGCCATTGAGCTGGCACTTGAAGACAGTGAGGTCAACCTATCTTGCCGCCATCATGAAGTCCGACTCTAGCCTCTCCTCCCCAGCACCAGCAGAGCAAGTCCAGTTCCACCAACACACAGTGTTATATCCCAGGTTGCCTGGAAATCCAGAAGACTTCCTCCCTAGGAACAGGCTGTCCACCTAAGCTCAAGTCCTTTGAGTTTTAAGGTCCCAAACACTTAGGGCAGTTCTATTGGTATTTACAGTAGATGTATACCCAAAGAATGGGGCACACCTTGTGGTCCCTGACCAGACATCTCTTTTTTTTTCTCCCCTTACAACTATTGTCTCTCTCCCCAGCAGGTAGGAGCCTTCTCTAGTCTGCACAGGTAGAAGCAATTAGTTGTGATTCTGAAAGACAGTCTTGTACAACAGCTCTACCCAGACATGGAATAACACTCAGACACAAAAAGGACCAAACCATTAGTACACACAATAACTTAATGTCAAAATTAATATTGTGAGTGATAGAAAGCAGACCCCCAAAAGTTTACATATTGTATTGTTCCCTTTGCAACATATTCTAGAAAGTACAAACTCATCTAGAGTAATTGAAAAGGAACATGTGGTTGCTCAGAGATGGAGCTAGAGGACAGGTGACGAAACTCTTCATTATCTAGATTGTTAGGATTGTTTTGTGGTTGGACGCATGAAGTCACACATTTAAATATGTGCAATTTGCTATATTTATCAATTATGCCTCAGTAAAATTGCAAAAAAACCTGAACAGTCAAACACAGAGCTTTCTCCCCACATATTTACAACCAAGTACAACAAAACAAAGTCAACAACCCCTGAAAGGCAAATGGGCGATTGTCACATGTACCAGGAGCAAGGGCCCAGTGGAAAGGGGAGAGAAAACTGACTGAAGTGTGTGTGCAGCCATACTGGGGCGACACCACCCCTGGGGGTGAAGGGGGCCCATCTGCTGTTGCAGCCTCAGGAGTGCATGCCCACACTAGGGACTTTGAAAACCCGGCTATGTGCAGAAGGGGGGGGGGGCACAGAGTTGGCAGCAGGACAGAGGGTGCGCCCTGGAGGATGAATGCAGTGAGTATGTGGAGTGATGATTACTGGCTTAAGCCTGAGGCGCCTGGTCTTCAATAACTGGAGTTGAGCCAGCAGAGAGCCAGGCCAGACCACCTGCCTCTCGTCATAGAGGAGGCTATGTCCTGCCTGAGGCTGTGATGTGGAAACACCAGTGCGACCCCAACCTGGGCCGAAACCTGGAACCGCACCTGGATCTTAAGAACAAGAACAAGTGCCCCAGGGCGAGGCTCCGCACTGGGAAGGAAAGAGCAAGTCCTTGCGTGTGCCTGTGGCAACTACAGCCCTCACGCAGTGCTGAGTCCTGTGGTGCTGAAGGGAGGCCTAGAGAGGGGCTGGCGGGAGACTGGGCAAGAAGTTGAGGCGAGGAGTTGGCGGAAGGGAGGGGTCGCCATGGAACCGCCACTGCTCGCAGGTACGCACAGACCTGCGGAAGCTCCAGCCCCGACGCACTGGGCAGCTGCCCTTGTGCGACTCACTCTGCGGAAGCTCCAGCCCCGACACACTGGGCAGCTGCCCTTGTGCGACTCACTGACCTGGCTCCTTCACACCCGTTATCCTCGGAGGCAGTAGCGCCGCAGCCCTCCCAACAGGTGCGAAGGCACTGATCTATGAAATAATGGACACCAAACAATCCTGGTAAAAACTTACCATCATAGCAACTTCTTGCAGGAGTGGAATAAAGGCAACTTATTAAAAGGAAACTCCCTATTACAGCCCCTAAAGACTAAAAATGAAGAGACGGTAGAACTCAGCACAAATGCTGGCGCAAGAGTACCTCGAAAAAAGTCTCAATCCAGCAGAACTGCAGAACACGCCTGAAGAACAGTTCAAGGTGGCAGTTACAGTTCTTGCCGTGAAGAAAAACAATAGTTGATGTAAAAGGGAACACGATAAACGAGGAATTATGAGGCTGCTACAACTAGAACCAGTGAGTCTAAAAAATACTATAACCAAATTAAAAAATACAATAGAGGGCTGAACAGCAAACACACACAAGTGCAAGCGCGCACACACACACGCACAAAATATACCATGCAGAATAGGTCAAACGCCTGCCAGTTGGCACTGCTTATCATGCATGCAGCGCTGCGTCTAAGAGTGGGGTCGCTACAACTATGTGGCTTGGGTGAGAATCCCAGCCACCACTTATGAGCTCCGTGGCCTTGGGGAAGTTAATTACTCTGAGTCTCAGGTTCATTATGGAACAGAAAAAAATGTTACTTATAAAAAGTAAACAAAGCTTCATTGGATTTAGTCTAAAAACCACATTTCTTAATATGACTTGCAAAGACCTGGAGGGTCTTTTCTATTCCCCTCTTTTTAGCTCATTTATCACCATTCTGCCTTGCAACCAACCCCAGAGACTTGCCGTGCTCCTCTGTCCTGTTTATCCTTAGCACAGGCTACAGGTGCCTTACCTAAAGCACCGGGACCAGAGGTCGAGCAGAAATTACAATCTTATATTTTAGGAAGTGACAGCACTGCCTGCACCATATCTAATACCCTGGTGGGGCTTGGAGCAGCAAGCTTGAATCAACTGCTTTGATATTTAGGATGAAACCCACATTCAAATTTAAATATTTCATATTGGACAGATAGGCCACAAAAGCCCTCACATAAATGCCAATTAGATTTTGCCACGTAAATAATTTGTGACACTTGTTTTTAAAATACACTTTTAAGGCTTTGGTGGTTTCAGAATTGCTAACAAGAGATGGTCAAGCTGTCTTCGTGTGGAGTTATTTTTCCCATACACCTTCACTTCTCACTTCGTCTATTTTCCACCTGCTCTGTCTTATCCATACCCAAATTTTCAGGTCCAACTTATATACATAGGACACTATGCTTTTATCGCAGCTTAGAAGTCTACTCTTTATTTTATCTTTTCTTATGTTCATCGAGGTAAGGTTTGTTTCCAACACAATATATGACTTAGGGGTACATATTCATACAAGAGGCAGAGGAACCTGTCTAAAATAAATTGGGGGGTGGTAGCGTTTTGCTCCTCTACAGTTTACTTGACATTTCTACATAGAAAACTGATAAATATCGCAAACATTTCATATTCAAAACCAAGTTCATGATTTTCTGTGCCCATCTGATTCTTTCCTCAACTTCCTCATAGTAATACATGATATCTCAATCCATCTACCTGCTCAAGACCAAATGCAGTGCTAACCTTGACTTTCCTACTGATGTAATCCAGAAAGCTTAGCAACACCCTTGATTTCTCAAGCCTTTCTCCAAACCATATCCACACAATAGCCAAAGGAACCTTTCTAAAATACATTAAATTGCATTATTGTCTGGCTTAAAACCCCTAACTGCTTATACAGTGAACACAGGTGGGCACGACTGAAACTGCATCTTCAAAAAGTGTTTGTAACTTAGAATATTCCCAGCAAAAGCACTGAAAAGACATTGACCACTATAATAATCATCTCTTATGAGTTTCCCTTTCCTAAAATATTAAGATGAGCTTCCCCACTAAACAAAGCAAATGTAAAAGTATGAGATGATTTAGCACTAATAAGAACGTACACACACTTAGCTGACTTATAATATGTAATGTGAATTTTTAAACCAGATACCAGGAAGTCCTCAAAATAATTTGCTACTCAAAATCACCAGCACCACCACCAAACCCTTCAGCAAGCGCACGTGATGCTCAGGATAAACCAGTGTCCTTCTGTGTTCACGGGGACACTATGCACCCCAGCGCCTGACTTCCTCTCAGGGTTCAGCGAGCCCTTCAGCCACTACGTCCACTCACCTGCCTGCCTTTCCTCTCTTGCGTCTCACTCAACTAACCCGATTCACCCCTAAAACCTGACCGTACCGGTCACAGCCTGCACACATGTTCCCTGACAGCTGAGTGTAAAGTAGGACCTGGATGCAGAACAGTTTCTCATGCTTTGTCCTAGACA
The DNA here is from genome assembly GCA_019455555.1 of Galemys pyrenaicus. NCBI lineage: Eukaryota > Metazoa > Chordata > Mammalia > Eulipotyphla > Talpidae > Galemys > Galemys pyrenaicus. The sequence goes on from JAGFMF010011974.1 coordinate 1,922,888, forward strand.
GCACACATCCAACAGCAAACACCGCAAACATTAAGACAACACAGATATTTACAGTGCTATTCGAGGAGGAGCATTTTCTTTAGAGAACCTCTTTAGTGACAAAGGGAATTCAATGTAACTTCATTTCTATTTCCAGAAAAGTTCAAAAAAGAACACTTCAATGCCTTTGTACAGTTTTTCCCTTCGGAAAATGTGGCGCTGTATACTTGGTAGGGGATTAAAGTTGTAGCTAAATTGATTGATGAAAGATTACTAGATAAAAATTACTAGATAAGAGAAAAGGAAAAAACTGCTTCAACCTAGATTAATGAGAAATTCAGGCAGCCTGCGCCAGTGCCTGTTGATGCTTCTCTAAGGAAGAATCCAGACCATGGAATAGCTTCAGAAGGCAGCTTATTTATTTATTTATTTAATACCCCAAAGGGTAGTTGTTTATATTTTTAAAAGGAAAGGGGAAGAAGACACTTGCGGAGACATAAGTGGGCAGGAAGAGCTGCCTTGAAAGGGACAGGTTTGTGAAAAGTGACACCCATATTGATGCCTGCACAGACACAGGCATGCAGCGGGGACCGAAAGCTACCTCAGAGGGCAGTTTAAATCCCTGCTCTGACACTCACTGCTTCTGTGACCCTCTACGAAACATCAACCCTGTCTATACCTTACTTTCTTCATCTCTTAAAAACAAAGGCTGTGATCCATCTGCTGTAGCTCCCAAAGTTATTCTGAAACCCAAACACAGTAACCAATATAGACATATCACTAATTGTAAATGACAGCAAGGGTGTACGTTAATCCAATTATTCAAGGTGAGGACATTGTAATATAAGGTTAACATTAAATACACAAATACCTTGCTCTGGAACAAGAACACCACTATATGTACTCGTAGTCTGAGAACATCTTGTAAACGAGGTAGCAGTAAACGCAAATATGCCACTGGAGCTGAGAACCTGTTCTCACCCCCTGCCTTTCCCTGGTGTGAGGGCATCACGTGCATATTACAAATAACTCCAGAGAAGAAAGAACAATGCTCTCATTTCTTATTGAGTGCAGAAGCATATTTAACATGCTTTCTAAGGTTGTTTTGTTGGTTTTCATAGAATTGTAACAGGATGCTATATAGTTGCTGCTGTAAAAATTAGCTTAAAAAACATGCAGTTATTATGCCACAGTCCTGTTGGCTACAAGTTCATGCCGCCATGTCAATGTCAAGTCTGTTGGTGGGCCTTACTGGGGGCCGGGAGGAAGAGCCTGTTATTGTCCATCTGCAACTGAGGTCCCTAACTCAACGCTGGCTACCGGATGGGTTTCCTTCTCAGCTTCTGAAGGGCAACCACGTTCCTAGCATTGTAGTCTCCTTCCAACATCTTCAGCACATCAAGTGCAAATACTTAGAATCCCTCTGGCTTTTTTTTCTCATCGCTTCTGTCCCCAGTGGGAGCAGTTCTCTGTTTTAAGGACTCATGTGAGCAGACTGGACACACAAGAATAAAATAGATAATGTCCATATCTTAAAGTCAGTAAACTTAATTACATTAAATCATACAGAGGTGAATGCGGAGGAGGGGCGAGGTATTGAGTGGGTAAGTTCTCCCAAAAGTTTGCATTGGTCTACTTTTATTATGTCGTGATCACTTCTAGATTCCTAAAATGATACTCAAACAAGCAAAATCAATGGATATAAACTTTCAAATATAATAGGAAAGAAACAGGACTTCTCAATTCTTTTGATTGAACAATAATTTTTAAGAGTGACTGTATATGTGTACACAAGTTACAATTTGAAAAAGAATCTGAGAGAAAATTTAGGAAATAGATAGGCCATTTTGGTGACAAAAGGAACACAGTTCAAAGAATACACCTTTGAAGAGAAGTTCCTCGGGCCTAAGATCTCAATATTTATGAGCAACAATAAAATTGCTCTCTTGGAGCCCAAGTTAACATGATTAATCCATCTGATCAGACTATAAACTCCAAAGATTGCATGCACATTCACAGCAGGGCTCGTGTAATGAGGAAACAGCAATGCAACATAAAAGCATGTGTCCTGTAAATGATAAAGGAGGCTAACTGAGTGAACCTCATCGCCATTATGACATGCGAGGCTCACAAGAAAAGATGTTTCACACAAGTCAGTAAAAGGGAGTATTTCTACAGCAATATTAGCAAAATAGAATCTGCATGCTTGGCAGTTTTTAAGAGTATATATTACAGCGCACCTTGTTACTGGCTTTTATTTTAGAGATAAACTAGTACTCAGAACAAAACTGTTTGTCCTTATGAATTTATTTTGACTTCTAATGCCATTAAAAGAAACTTTCTGATATTTATTTATTCTTAAATCAAGGTATTTTATCTATCAGAATTGGAGTTACATTCTATTAAACTACTTCAAGTCTCATTTACATCATGCAATTTTAAAAAGTGATGACTTTTTATATATGATTCCATAATACATTCCGTAGGAATGTGTATTCGAAGCAGAGGGGGAAATGAAAGTCAAGTCTTATAGGCTAACCTTGCCTGAAAGTCTCTTGCACCATTTTTGGTAATGTGTATTTGTTAAGAAAATAACCCTTAATCAGAGCTTTCAAATTTATTCACCTAGACTGGTACATAATTATTATATTTTATTTGTGGTCACAAGATTGACCTTGAAAATAACAAATCTTATATATCTCTACTCTTTCATTTTTATTGCTTCTTTAAACTTATTCATTAATTTGTATTTCATTGCTATTTTCAAAACTTAGATCCTTTTATCTAGTAATTCCACAATTTTATTCTACTGGTAATTCAATTTAATGAATTGCTCTAGTATCTTTTTTCAAATTTTATTTCTTGCTATCCTTAAGTTTATATTTTCCCTGCCTTCTTGAATTGAATGTTTATTTTCAAGTATTTTTGTATTAAAATAAGAACATTTAAAGCTATTGATTTTTCTCTAGCTGAAGAATTTGTCACTTTCTTTATAGTTTAAACTGCAGTGATTAATTCTTGTGATCTCCTATAAGTCAAAGATTAAAGATTAGTTTACTGCTTTATTCCAAGAGTTATAGGAAATAAATTTCAAAATGGTTTTGTTTTATTTTTGGTGATTTTAAACTGAAAATCCATTGTTGCATTTTCTCTATAGACTTTTCTAATTTGTACTAATACTCATTTCTATTTTATCATTTTGCTCCTATGAGAAAGAGAATTTGTTCCTCCATTCTATTTTCTAAATAGTTAAAATTTGTATATAGGGAAGCTATTGATTTAAAAATATTCACCTTGTAAGCAAAAAAAATATTTTTCCTTTCATCACTAGCAGTTTTTCAACTGACTTATGTTTTGGGTTACTGAGCATGTATTCCTATTATTTGGATGTGATGCTTACTTTCTACCCTCTATTCTAATTTGTATCCTTATTATTTTATTTTCTTGCCTTTTTGTTATTTGTGTTGGGTGCTGCTTTTTGAGAACTTTCAGGAAAACCTGATACTTGGTATCATTCTCTCCTCCCTGGTTTTAATGAGACTGCTGACAGTTTTTCACAATTAAGCCTGTTAAGAAAGCACCCATCTATTCCTGTTTCACCAACAATAAAATATTACCTGAATTCATATTTCCCAGTATCAAACATCCTCATATTCTGAATAAATCTTGTTTATCTGTGGGAAATTAATTTTATAATGGACCATTGGGTTCTGTTACTAATATTGTATTTAGAATTTATATATTAATATTATCTGAAATTCTTTTCTTGTCTGTTATTTCTAACTCACGATTTTGTTCTGTTTTATTCAAAAACTGGCAATTCTTTTTCTGTGGTTTGGTAGGGTTTAAGTGGTATGAGGACCATTACACCTTTCAAAATTTGAAATAAGACTGTGAAAGCAACCTGACCAGGGAATAAATTTAAGGGAGGGATAGATTTTGTCTTATCTTTTGTTTTATTTATGTGACAAGTATAAGAGACTCTTCTCTGTTGGAAGTAGGAAAACAACAGTTGCCATCTAAACATACATCAATGAATATTACTAGTGAGGAAAATTGAAAATTCATCCATCTAACATATTCTTCTTCTAACATAATCACATGGATACCATGCTTGTGCAGTATTTCAACAAACATCTATTGTAAATGAATGAAGTAGGATTGTGTTAAGGAGCAGCTTGGATTTAAGGGGAACACCTGAGTTTGGTTAGAGGGCTATTTCTTGGTTAGTGACATTGGACTTGAGATTGATGTGATGATTAAGGTTTTGGAAAACAAAAATAGAGTGTTCCCGTCACATGGAAAGGCACTGGAAAGGTTCTGAGACTTAACTTGGTATTCTCAAGGAAATAAAAGGAATTGAAAAGTCTCATCACAGTGAACAAGTACAGGGTGAAGAGTGGTTCAAAAGTAGATGACTAGATCAAGAAGATGTGGTACACATACACAATGGAATATTATACAGCAAACAAAAATGACAAACTAAGGCCATTTATAGAAACATGGATGGAACTAGAAAGAATTATACTCAGTGAAACAAGTCAGAAGGTAAGAGAAAAATATCAGATGGCTTCACTATTAGGAGGAATATGAAAGAGCAACAACTACAACCACAACAAAAAAAGAGTAAGCTCAAGGAAATGAACAATTACAACCAAAAAGAAACAACCAACCAAACAAAAAATTCAACAAGACCAAAAGGTCGAAGATAAACCAAAGGGACTATGGGGGGGGGTGGTGTTGAGGGGAGAGCAAGGATGGGGATGATGGCAGAAAGAGCACAAAGGACTGAGGTGATTGTGCACGGGTGAAATGGTGGTGGGAACTCCCTGAGGACTACAAATGATGTCGAATATAATTAAATAAATCTAATAAAAAAAGAAGCAAAGCAAAAAAAAAAAATGAGGTTGGACACACAAGTAAGTAAAACTCCAGTTTCCTCGCTCTGCCCCTGAACTAGAGTTCACAATATTTACTTCTCATCCTGGTACTAAGTCTTGACAGTCACTCAGGAGGACAAAGAAATCCACTCTAGGGAAGAGATATTTAATTTGAACGTTCAAATTGAATGGAATACGTACCTTCTCTGTTTCTTGAAGAGTGAAGTAAGTAGAAATAGCGTCTCCATTCTCCACCTCAAATGACTTCATGTTAGGAACCCACGAGGGCAGTGTGAAACGCAGTACAGGTCAAGAAAATGCTGAGCAAGCACTGGACACTCACTCCCCGTGTCTGTACTGCATTTTTAGTATTAACACTCCATTACAGCAGAACTTATACTCTCAGGTTGTCAAATTATGTTGTTTTCTCCAATTACTGTATTTTTAAAAAGTGAGTTTACTGTAGAGTGTTTGTTTTATTGGAAAATTATGGAGAGTGTAATATAAAGAATAAAATTATCCACAATCTAGTCTCTGTCCACTTTTCTTGGTATACGTGTCTGTAACTATATGGAGAGCAACCTAATGGAGCAACTTTCTAGCTGAAATCACAGCTTTGACTACACACATAACAAAGGCAACCGAAACACATGCACCAAATAATTCTCGGTTACTCTTGCCTGTTACATCCATTGCACAGGTACCTTCATGATGAACACTCATGTTAAAGTAAATTGTAGACTGAGAGCAGTAAAAAGACAGTTAAATAGACAGAGTCCTTCATTTACTTTCCATTCTGTTGCCTACACACCTACTCCTTGGACTTTCTAATGGCATATGACTTGATATTATCACATTAACCTTCCAAACAGGAGGGAAGAAAAAATTAAAGAATGGCAAGCAGCAGGTGAGGTTGTCTCCAAAAGTGAAAATAAAAGACTTTTTCTCTATTCAGTGCTAAATGTCTAGAATAAATATTGTTTAAATGAGACATCAAGTCTAAATATGTCAACTCACACTCAATTTTGATTTTACAAATTATAAGTCTTTATTTAACACTTCATCAGAATTTACTTTAAACTTCCTAGTAGTTTAGCATAGATTTTGAACAATGGCATTCATTTTCTAGTCATATTGTACTGAATTTATAGGGTAGCCTTATTTTTACAACAAAGCCACAGAACAGTATCTAGTTAGACCATAGTTTTAAAATGCCTGAATTACTTATGCAACACATTTGTCCATATAATTTATTGGCAAAATTCATTCCTCAGTGTCCATCTCATTGATCACGTTGTCCATTTCAGTAACTCTTACTGAGGCTACAATGGTATTTGCCCATATTGTTCTCTCTGCCTTGAACATTTTATTCATGTCTTAACCTGGCAATGTCTTAACATGTCCTTCAAACCTCAGACTACACATCCTTTCTTTAGGAAAGATTTCACTGACCTCCCTGAATATCCATTCTTCTTAATACTCATGTCAGTCTTTTAGTTCCCATAGCTTTTCCATAGAAGTACGTTTCCTCCTTTGTTTAAAACTCTATTTGCAACACTAAATTCTAAGCTATATAAAATCAGAAACCTTGCCCAGAGACTAAGACAAGTTGATGGCATAGACCTTGAAATTCTGTTCCCTGGTCTGTAAAGTGGGAACAGTAATGTCAAAGGGTTTTTTAATGATTCATCTGGCTATGTGAACAAGTAATGGCATGTGGCATCTACCAAGTGTTAAATAAAAGACAGCCTTCTTCCACCCCTCATGGGGTTCACAGTAAAGCAGGCAAAGGCAGACAAGCAAACAGGCAACTATAGGCTTGATGAGCAAGAAGGGCAGTATAGTGGATTAAGGTGTTTGGAAGCTTCCAACATAATTCATCTAAGGGACTTGGTCTTCCTGAGAAAGAAAGGAGTGAATGGTGAATAAATGAATGGAAGATTAGGTCGGGGAAATGAAGATGAATAGCCAGTCCCTCTTCTAAAGTGGTGATAGCTTATTGATCTTCTATTAATGTTATGTGTAAATGTTATCCTCAAAATGTAAATAACTAGTGGAAACATTTTCTAAATGAAATATAATATTACTGTTATGTTTTTAACAGAACTTGAAAAATACAGGGTTAAATTAGCTAGCTTATTCTGACAACATTGCCACACAATTTACTTCAGTGATTTCGTCATAGTTGTTGGCGGATAGTCACATTTTTTCTCACGTTGTCCTTAAACTACATTTCAGACCCAGCACGTTGATAACTATGTCATTTTGGGGAGTGGGGGAAAAAATGGCTTACTCCCTAGAACATACCTTTAAGAAAAGAATGTAGTACAAATTGCCTAGTCTTAGAAAGAAATTTTCTAGAGTGTATATATCCTTTATCATCATAACTAAAAAAACAATTTTGACAAGAGAAAACCAATAATTTTTGTTACACTATCACGTGTATTAAGCACAAATCCTTACATTTCATATTTGGCATGTAACCTACAGCATTTGTTCAATTTATTTTTTAATGAAATCAAGATGTACTCATTAAATTGGAAAAGGTGGACTCCTTTGTTAACTCAGTGTCTAGAGACTATATTACAGTAGTCACATATTTCTGGGAAAGGGAAGGAGGAATGTGTATATCTATATATTTAAACTTGTGCCACTGCATATTACTTAATACCAATAATTGCTTAAGTTTTACTCCTTTTATCAATATTGATTCTTAAAAGAGGTATCCTTTTACCTTGACCTGTAAGATATAGAAGAGTTCTGGGACCACAGTGGAAAAATAATTATGGCTATGGTTATTATTGATACTAATATTAATATCATTAATGCCAATATTATTAAAACTAAAGTACCACCTAATGTGCATAATCACTAATTCACAACCTTCCACAGAAATATAGCAAGAACATGCCTGGCCTTGGGCCATCTCCTTCCTTAACTCAAATAATTGATCAAAATTAGAAACTTACATTAATATAAAGAAAACACCCATCATTCATATTAGATGCTTTTGTGTGAAATTGGGTAATTCTAGAATTAGACTATAATAAATTATCATTGAAATTAAAGATAAATGTTGAAAGTGCATTTAACAAAATCTCTCAGAGGAAAAAAAACTGAACTTTGAGTAGATACATGTCTTTAAACATCTACATTGTTATTAAACCATGAAAGAAGATTACATTAAAATGCATCATTGAGTCACTATTCAAATCAAAATACATTCCAGGGCTTCCTGGTTGAAAGTATGAGTGAAACGTTACTATACTTAAAATGGGACACCAACTATAATCACATGCTAGTCAAAGAAATTTCATTTATAGAAATTTTTTAAAACTGAAAACAAACTACCTCTAAGTCCAGATGGACTCATTGGTGAATTGTACCAAATATTTAAGTAAGAAATAATACCAATTCTCCATAGCTCTTCCAGAATATTGAAATGAAGGGGATACTTTTCAAGTCAAACTGAGGATTATTACTCTGATACCAAGCTTTGGGAGACACCAAGGTAACAATTAAAGGAATCAAGTTTCATTTTTGTTTGGACTCTGGGTTAATGCAAATTCTCCTTGGAACAAACTCAAGGTCACAACTCATATTTACAAAATACATGCATAATCAAACAATCATGACAAGGAATCAAAAATAAACAACCAAATTATTATGTTTAAATTGCTTGAAGAAATTACAAAGGAAATAAAACTCAGGAAGGAAAGATACGTACCTTTGAAAAATAAAGATTCAAGTCTTCATGACTTCAGGTTAACTAAACCAATTGAAGATGAATGCAGCCAGATTAGTAATTACAAATAATGCCACTTGTTCTCATCGGCATAAGAACACACTAAGATACTTTTCTATATTAAAAAACAAAACAACATCAGTGACAATTGCCACTGGTTTTGTTGCTTCGGCCCTCATTTTCCTGTAGTCTTTCCTCCACCATGCATCAAGGATAATCCTTCTAGAAAGGTAAGGTAGATCGCATTCACTCCCTGCTCACACCCTCTAGTGCTTTCTCACCTTACTTGGGGGTGAAAGGTCCTGTGCTACCAGGCCCATCAAGCTGTATTTGCCTTGGCTTTTCGCTACCTTTAACCTTGCCTCAAACCATTTCTCTTGCTTGTTCCTAACCAGCCCCACTCATCACTGTCATGGACATATCAGACATACTCTCATCTCACGTCAGTGTTTTCACTCACTTTTCCATTTACCTGACATATTCTTCCCATAAAGTAAGTCCCAATAAATTTGCAAGGATCATTAAGCAGACCATGGTCTTTGATCAACATACAACTGAGTTAAAGGTCAAAGGGAAATTAATAAAAAAGACATAACAAGTTAGAGAATTTTAAAATATACCTCTAAATATCTCACATGTCTAGAAGAAATCATAACAGAAATTGGAAAATATTTAATCTAAATGAAAAGACTACACATTAAGTGAAATTATTAGATTTAAGACTAGCTGAATGCAACAGTGCCAAAACAGACATCCAGAGAGAAAGCATGGCCTTATGTGAAGATTGAAATAAATATTGAAAATTCGTGAAATTATCTAACTTGAGTCATAAAATAGCAACCATCTCAACCCTAAGAAAGTGAAAGACAATAAAGACAAAGACAGATATAATGAAACTGAAAAAAATGATAAAACAGAATCAACAAAGTCAACAGCTACCTCTTTGGAAAGACTAGTGAAATATACGAATCTATGTCATAGAGAACAAAGCAATGTTGAGACTGTAAAGGACCTGTTACTAAAGATGTAATATTATGATTAAGTCTAGGTCTACCACTGTCAAACTTACACAAATGAACAGTTTCTTTGGAAGACATCACACTAACAACAAAAATTGGACCAAGTACACCTATAGCATTATGCTATTGATTCACTTCTTAAAAACTGCCCTTTCCACTCTCTCTCTTCTTTCCTCCTTCCCCTCCATCTCACTCTAGCCCCCTTACAGTTTCAAGTAATTTAGAGGTATAATCTAAAGATAATTAAACAACACATGATTTCCATATTATATAATTCAGATAGAGAATAATAAAAGGGAACAATTTAATAAAGTTAGTTTAATACCCTGATATATATGTGTATGAGTATGTATGTATACATATATGTGTGTATGTGTATACCTATACATGTTTGGGTTTCCACCTTATATAAAATTGTATTAAATAAATTAATCTTAGGCAAATTATATAAGTAAAAGTTACCTAATTCTGAATATTGGAAAAAAAGAAATTTGTTCTTTGATCTATAATTAGTATAGTTAATAAATATATTTTTATTTGGTGTATATGCAGTTTTTTTTCTTTTAGTTAAGAAGTTAGCTTCTATGAGAAATTGGCTTCTGATTTTTCTTTCTTCTGATGTCCTTATCAGGTTTGGTATTAAGCTACTCTGGATTAAATTGTTCCTTTTTTATTATTCTCTATAAAAGGTATATATTTGTAAAGTTATATGCATGTGCACACACACACAGTGGTTGTATTCTAAGAGAGTAAGGACAGTGTTAACATTAGAAAATTAGTTGAAGTTAAATACTCATTAATGGATAAACAGAGAAAAGCCAAATAATTGCACCAGCTTTGAAAAGCTAGGGTTCTTCAAATCTGGTCCCATCAGTAATACAAATTTGAGCTAACTACTGAGGTTAGTCATCTAGTAGTACTAAAATAATAAACTCAGTGAATTGAAAATTTTGTGAACAATACTCACCTTGCTTTCACAGATAAAATTTTTGTATTTACCTTCTGAGCTGAAAAAACATAAGCTGGTATAAAATACATCATATTTTTTTGCTGAGAAAATAATATTCTTTGCAGATATTAAATTCCTAGATGAAAATGTTAGTTTGAAAATTCTTGTGTTGAAAGTGGCAATACAAAAAAAGAAATGTAAGTAAAAATATATCTCCAAGTAAAATACACTTGATAAAGTAACACATTGGCGGAACAATGGATAACACAAGTTTCCCAGAAAACAGCAGTTGGCAAAGAGCCAGCCATCTGTTCCTCTAGTTCCATCACCTGATCTACCCTTCTTGCTCATGATTTTGGGGTTTCACCTTATGTAAAATTGTATTAAATTAGCGTCGTGCAAGCCATGTATGTGCAAGGTATATAATTCTGAATTCTGGAAAAAAGTGTTTTGTTCTTCGAATGAGAATTATAGGTCACCTACTCAAACAAGATAAAAAATAAGAAAGTACTATCTTTCAAACCAAAAGTTTTTTCCCAGGTATGTTGGAGTTTCATCTAAATGAATTTGCACAATGTTTAAGTTATAAAAATCATTACCTTGAAGGAACCGTTAAATTTCATGTAGGTTTCCTTGCACAGCCTGGGAACGGGTATACCTATTCTTGACATTGCGACTGAACATTAGAGCTACAGAAGCAGCTTAGAAGGATCAATTACTTTCTCATATAAGGTTTGATTTTCTTTAACTTGAATATTGGAAGAGTATTTGCATATTGCTGTGTTGGAAGACAAGGCCAACAGTTGTGATAAAAGCTTTCAGTGTGACTAGTCATATAATACAAGATTTGAGGATCTCTGGAAAATGGACTTTTCTTCTACAATAAAATATGGTAGAGTTTAATATTTAAATTGGAGATAATTTCCTTATGTCATAAATCAAAACCATGAATAAAAAGTAACCCTCAGTGACCTGAGAAAAGAGTTGAGTCACTAGTCATACATAAATGGCTCTTACAAGCTGAAAAATACTTTTCCACGTAATCCCCACTTTACATGGGAGAAACCTGAGCTTAGGCAACGTAATTATAACAATGCATCAGTGTCACCAGAGTATCTAGCCAACAGTTTTTAAGTGAGTCCTTACTCTATGCCAGCAAAACATCCAGAAACAACAACACAGTGGCAGCTGCTAGCTCGGCCTGCCACAGCTCCACATACTCGACGAGAAGAAAAGAAGCACCAAGGGATTCACCTTATTACTTACCTACAGAGCACAGGAAAAGACAGCCTCTCCCATAGGTCTTCACATGGCTCTGGATACTCAAGATGATGTTGAATCAGATGGGCCCAGTGGCAGAGGACACCGGTGGTGGGTCACTCTGCTCTAAGGAGGCAGTCTGTTGTGTAGACTTACACAGGAGCCTGGAGCTATTATTCTAGAGAGCAGGGAGAAGAGGAAGGTCCCCATGACTCACTGGCATCAGAGAGAAAGATGATAAACTGCTTTATGGATGCCTTCCACAAGACAGGGAGTAACCCACAAGATAGGGAAGACAATGAGAAACAGACTTGAGACAGTCTTCACAAGACTCCCATCTTGTCATATTCCTGGGAGGATCACAGAATGTTCTGCCAAGATTTGGGCCAAACTGTGGCTGAGTCTTGGTTACATAGCCAATGTGGATACATGCAAGGTCACCAGGGAGCTATGGGAAAACCGTTCCTCTATATACACATTACATGAATTAATCCACAGGAAGAGAACATATAATTATTTTACTTTACTGAGAGACTCTGAGGCAGAAAATGACTTTGGACAAGTCGTAGAGTATCCAATTTAAAGAAGCTTAAACAATGGAAGCCTTAAATGTCCACACCAATGGGTCTAAGGATAGTTGACTGTAGGGTCAGCTTGACAGCCCAGTCTAGTCATTAGGAACCCATATTCTTTGTATAAGTCTACACTATCCCCTTTAGTGTGTGAGCTTTTTGTACTCAGGCCCGTTGGTGTACCTCTAATCACTACAGGACAGTGACCAGAGCAGGAAGTCAGGAATGAGGTAGGAAATGAGGGAAGGTGCTGCCCTAACAAATTCAAACTTCTACTAGCAAGAAGGGGAAATGGTCTTCGGGTTGGCAACCCACAGAGTCATCCACACAGCTAATCACTACTGGAGTTAAAGTTAGGTAAAGAACTCATATTCTTGTCACTTAAACTGCTCCTGAATATGACACATCGTTTTCCACATGATGTATTTCTTCTATCAGTGGCTAGCTGACTAGGTAGAATAGATCTTATCATCAATCTGCCTCATCTATAGGTAAACCAATCAGGCTGATCCCTGAGTCTAAAGAGAACCAGGTAGAGGCAACTATGCCTCAGACTAAACTGTAAGGCTCAGGTGTATTCAGTGAGTGACCAAGAACAGGCTTTTTTTGCAAAAACTGTCAGTACCCATGGTCACATGACTTCTTCTGACAGGTGGAATCTGAATAAATACGGTGTGTTTACCTCTGGGAAAAAACCTGTAAAATTGGACTGGCAATTTCTTTTTCACAAAGTGCTAGATAATCTGTATTTTAGATTTTCCAGGCCACATGCAATCTGTCACAGATATTCAACTCTGTCCTCATAGGGCAAAGCAGTCACAGAAAATACATAGATGAATGAGAAGAGGTGTGTTCTAATAAAACTGATGTGGCTACAGGATATGACCCATAGGTTGTAGATACCAACCTAAAAGAGATCCTGAACAAATCACCTGTTCCCTTCCTGCCAACAAGGATGTGGATTGTTCCAAAGAGAGAAGAATCCATCATCCTGGATTCCTGAATGAGGGTGATGTGGAACTGAACAGCCGGTAAAGCCAAGATGGATGTGTAGCAAGAACACCGTCTAAACTTTAACTTGCAGAGATCTTTAAGTTGTTTGTTACACAGCATGCTCTAGCCTGTCCTGACTAATACAACATGTTTTTTTTCTGCTTAATTATTTTCTCTCAGCAATAAAGATAAAGCTATACCAAATACAAAATTTACGAGCAGGAGAAATGTGAAATCTTCCTAAGTCACTAACATCCAATATTGAAGCCTTACCAGTCCTGCAAATGGATGGGATTCACTAGTGTTTTTGTGTGACTCAGTTTCCCCATTTTATTGGCAGTTTCCTTTTCATGACATGCATCACATAGCCACCTCAACCAGTGTGGCTTGGTGGAAGGAATCATCTATAGTTTCAAAAAGACTACATGCATAGCCAAGTGTGATGCTCTCCTCCAGAAATTACAGTTTTGTAAATGAATGGAACATCAATACAATTGGATTTCTTTTAAAGTGACTAGGCAGCTTATTTGGACAAAAGTTCAGTGTATGTAATAAAATACGAACTTTTTAGACTGGAATCCAAGGACATTAACAATATTGGCTCTTTGTTCCCATAGCTCATTTTATGTTTTAATCAAAACAAAAGACTCATTGCCATGTATGCCCCATGCCTCTTCTCCTGACTCTGGCCTTACCTAGCAGCCTGTTCTCTTTGCCCCCAGGTTTCTCTCCAGGGAAGTACCCACCCACATCTCTGCATTGACACTCAGCCTTGATGAATCCATTGGAGCAAAGTACTGTATTATTCATCATTGTTAATGGTGACCTTAAGAGAGTGACATACAGGAGACACTCCAGGAGTGAATCTATAAATACATAAACAAAGTAGTGAAGTGCAGAAGAGAACCATTCGTGAACAAATGATAGGCCTACCAGGAATCAGGAATTGTGATTTAACTAATTCTGTACATCTAGGTCCATGTGAGAGGAAAAGGTGAAAAGGAAAAAGAAGAAAAAGACCTCGCCACCATACTTTTAGCTATTGGAAGAGTGGAAACTGCATTGCTGGAAAAACAGAATTCAATTAAGGTTTTTAAGATGCAATCCTCTGCATATAGAGGCAGTGGCCTGAGAACTCTAAATCACAGGATATGAGATGAATTTCAGAGGCCTTGAAAGCAAAATAGACCTTAATAAACATAGAGCCTGATTAGACAGGACTTAAATATGAATTTTTTTTTAAGTTAAGCATTGTTAAACATGAAGTTTTCTTTCAGTAAAAAGTAGCTAAAACCAATAACAAATAAGCACTTTCCCCTCAATATAAAAAGATCCTGCAGCAAAAAGAAGCATGGAAATAATCATACATTTAACTAAAGAAAGTTTGTTAATTAAAACAAAACATTAAAAATGTTAAAACAAGGCTACGATTGAAAATAACAACCAAGTGAACAGATTAGTTAGGATGACGCCATGCACTGCCAATGATTCATGCTTTGCTTCACCTACTGTAGGCCCCTACACTGTCTCGTAGGCCCATCTGAGCACTTCTTGTAGAACCCAATTTTAGAAAGAAGGCTGCTAAGTCAGTTTAATGAGACCTGCACCACTCCCCAGTCTTACACCCCCCTAAATAATGAAATCACACTGACCTGTCTTCAGCAAAGAATCCTCCTGTTTTGGAAGGTTTAGCCAAACCCCCCTCATTACTGACTTCCTCCTACTAATTTTAAACTCACTGATGATCTCTGTTCTTGAGCTGTAATTTTCCACCTGCCCATCCTGTCTGGGCTCCCATTTGAGCCCCATCTCTCTCCCCCACTGTAAACCCCTCTGCAATGCTGCCTATACGTAACGTGATGGCCTTGGACTAAGCCTCCCTTGCCATCCTTAACAAATGGCACTGAATATTTTTTCCATAACAACATTTCATGGCAAACAGTGATATTATCAACTTTTTATAAGAACATGAACAGGCGCCTTTGAAATTGCTCTTGTGTCAGTCAGGATATAAGCAGGCAGTTGAAGTGAATTTCAACACTTTAATATCACCACTTTTGAGGAAGAGGCTTAAAATCAACCCAAGGAAAGATCTGAGGCTGGTCTCTTCTATACTACTCTTTCGAGTGATTCAAAGTATTCCAAGCAAATTTCTTAAGTGGATGTTTTAGAAACTGCTGTTGTTGATCGGAAACCATAAAAGGCATCGACATTATTGAAGATACTTTTTCAGCTCTTTCTGGCATCGATGTTGTATCATTTTCTCCTGCAAAGGATAGATAATCGACTTCAAATACGGTACCCCAGCCTGCTAGCTGAGTGAACATTAAAGTTGTTAGTACTGTTTTTAAGGTAGAAAAACTGCCCTGGGAGGCGTTTATTGAAATAATACTAACACAATTGAAATGTCTGAGTGTAAATTTTTAAAAACATCACTTCATCATCCACATATATTTCTACCCAATATAATATCTAACACTATAGAGGAAAAAATAAAATTTATCTTTGCTAATTGTTCCTCACATATTAACACCCAACATTGTTACCTGGTCATTTCTAGCAAGGCCAACTTTCCAAACAGACAGAGGTGTTTGCTAAATCTTTGCACTTTGTGGGGGGGGGGGGGCTATGCTGAAGTTCTGTGTTTTTCCAGATAACCCTTAAAACTCTCTAACTTCTTTGAAGACTGCACACACTTTTTCCTTTAAAACATTACTGTTGGGGCCTCCCTGGTGGCAAGGGGTTAAGTCCCAGCACTATGAAGCATCTGCAGCCACTGCAGCACAAGTTCGATCCCCGGCCAGGGAGGGGACCCACAGGTCGCAGCAGACCTCTCCTGCCTCCCGCTGCTCCCCTCAGCAGTGTGTTTCAGTCCAGCTGCCTGTCCTGTTCCGCGTTGTCTCTGCTGAATCCTCTGACCCCAGTCCCACACTTCCGGCCTGGACCGGAGTTCTTAGTGTGCATAAGTAAATAAATCTGTAAAAATGATAAAAAATAAGTATGTGCATTGAGTGCCTATTAGGTTCCTCCTTTTAGAACCATTCTTTAAATACTGCCCTAACACCCATGAAGAGGTCACCCCAGGTACTTCACAATCCTACAACACCCCACACCCTTCCAACTGATCAGAATAGCACAGAAGTACATGTTAACTTGACTCAGAGGGAGGTAATCTGTTGTTCAGTCAGTCAGCGAACTGATGACAGTGTTGGCTTAAGTCGAATTACTTGAAATTAGTTGTTTTGAGTTGCAGAAATAGTATTTGGGAATTTATATGATGACAAAGAAGCACATGTGCACACACACTTGCACACACACAGAGGAACCCCACATCTATAGAAAGAAGCAAGAGAACAGAAGAAAAACAGGCAGACATGAAAAGACCACAAGGCCCTGGAGACACCAGAGGAGAATCCTTTTGAAACCTTACTTTATTTTTATTAGATCAAATGAGCTCATTTTTCTTTAAGCTCAAAGAATGTAACTAAAGCAAGTGTAAAAACTAGCTTGGCACTTTTGAGTGGTGGAACCCTCAGTGATCTTTTATGAGTGATTTTATTCTTCAACACTATCTTTACATTTCCCAGATTTTATGCAATGGTTCCCTATGACTTTTACAATAAGATAAATGCTGATTTAGTCGTTCAACAATTATCTCTTGGATACCTACTACAAGTCAGGCCCTGTTTTAGGCTCTGAATATACAACAGTGGGAAGAAATAAACAAGGTCCCTGCTATCCTATGGCTCGTATTAGAATTGATATTGGCACATTCCTTTCCTCATGACTCTTTGTTAAGAAAGGGTTAGGAGAACCCACCCAAATACAAACCCTAGAAGTCTGACTGTGGAACTGAGGCTATGGGAGAGGGAGGGTGGGCAGTGGAAAGCAAAGCAGGGGAGGAGCCCAGTGCACTGTGGCCGATGATTATGGGTGTTTTGGTGGTGGTACAGTGTGGCATCATTCATCGGAAGAGTGGTGAGGCTACACCTTTGAATCATATACAGTGTTATAAACCATTGTTATCTCAATAAAAAATGAAACAATGGAAATTCATATTGACTGAAAATATAGTTTACCTTATAATTTATGGGCATAATAAACGCCAAATGTGTGTGTGTGTTACAATAGCAGACTCCATGTGTCTGTGTACGTGTGTTTATGTGAGAAATATTCTGAAGGCTCTTGAGTATACAGTCTGCTTCTTACACATAGCGTGACCTAATTTGTTTTTGGAATATTATTTTGCAACAACCAGGGAGTCAATATTTTTTGAAGGCAGCTGTAACTGTGTCAAATGCATTGCAGGTATTTCTAACTCTTTGAGAAGTATAGACAGGAACAGAACAAAGACAGGCTGTGAAGATCTAAAAGCATTTCTCAAGACAGTTATCTGCCTTTGGAAAGCTAGAGTGTGCTTTGCTGAAATAACCTATTTTCAAGGACAAAGAGTTTGTACAGAAAAATACAATTTGCTGAGTAACATTATGAAGAATGCAAAGTGTAATTATAGTTTTATCAGCAAGATAAGATATTCTTTCAATAATTCTTGAATGTAACAACATTCTACTTGGCATTTTGATTTTCAGTGTCATCCCATACAAGCTTTTAACCTGTACTTGTCTATGGCCATATGCTTATTTAAAAGAAAAAAGCCCAAGAAAACTCTTGAAAATGAAATATGCCCATGTATAAATGTATAGCAATTTATCTTGAAGTTGACTCACATTAGGCTAATACTATTGTTGTATGTGTCCTACAGATAAGTAAATGGAGAAGGGAACTTCCTTGCCCAGTGTCACAAGACTCATGAATCGAAGGGTTTAGAACTTGAGTCTGGACAGTCCAGCTCCAAGTCCATACGCTCAGTGATTATGCCACGCCGATTAAACACAGAATGGGATAACTCCAAATGTATTCAGTGTCTATTTATTGACTACGATCATCGATCATGTACGGAGCAGGTTCTCTGCCTTGAGGAGCGCAAAGTCCTATGCAGGACATGTATCAACTAATATATCAACTAAGAAATATTAAGTGAGGTAGCCATCATGGACAAAGGGTATGTCCTGTGTACCATGGAAATATTAACAGGAGGTCAACTAGCTGTGCTTGGTGGCTGGAGTCATCTGAAGATGACTGGAAAAAAGCGTGGTTGTTAACAATGGTGGGCTGGAGGGGCTGGGTAGATGTGTCTCTTGTTCCAGCAATCCGAAACTATTTAGCAAGACGGATCACCAAATTCTTTGCGGTGGAGGTGAAGCTAGAAAGTTAGGAAGGGTACTCTGTGTAATGAAAGTTCCATGGTGAGTGATAAAGAAGTTAGGCGCTTTATCACTTGATTACAGAATCAGTCATTGCTTTCCCCCTTCAAAACTGAGTATTCAGGCTGCTGATACTTTGTGAACTTTGTGTTTTCTTGAGGGAAGAAAAGTGAAAGAAAGCAGCAGAAAATATTAAGAACTGCCATTAGCATGTTTAAGATATTCTAGGGGGGTCAACTTGGAAGGATTTCACAACAACAGGCATTTACAGATATGGGTCCTGTCACCAAGGTGGGGAAGACCCTCTACAAGGTGAGGCTGTGATTGATCACACTGCCACCGCCAAGCCGACGCCTCAGCATTTACTGCATGAGCACAAAATCAGCAGCAGCCTGGACTGCACAAAGCAGAATACTTACTGGGGAGATAAGGAAAGGCTCACGGCAGCTGAAATAAGTTATTATTTTGCAGGCTGGAAGGACATTGCTGGATGTGTAGTTTACGTAGCAATCCATCCATTCAGGACAGCAACTTAAAGTCCTGCAGTTGTTAGCTCCAAACTCTTCAGAATACATTGCCCCCCAGTTTTTTATTTTTTAGACATAAAACACCCCTATATGCACATGTATACACTCTCACATGCACACATGGGCATGCACACACATTTTCACACACACATTTTCTTGAGAAGCATAGAGCATACTAAAACCAACCCCAAATTTTTGAGTTCATTTCCACTAAAGATAAGTAAAAATTTGCCACTTCATGAGAAATCTCTAATTCAACCTTGGCTACTTCCCTTTCAGCCTGAAAGAGTTGCCATGGTTATGTAAGAAGGGAAAATGTTTTTTAAAAAATTGATGCTCACATTTATGTACGGCCAGCAGAAATCCTTGCTTGGAGAAGATGAGCCCAAGTCTGACTATGGGATTGTGAGATGAGTCTTAGGTTTTTGTTCATTTGTTATGTAACTTTATTTCTATTACATTACTTAAATTGGCCTAGAGAGGTTCATGAGTGAGTCTTACCATGGTGTGGATTTAACGTCAGCTGTTCACAAAATTTCGTGTGTGTTTTTTTTTTTCCCAGCATATTAGCCAGAATGGATAGAACAAGCTCAATATATCCTAAAGAAAAGATGGGTTTTGTCTTAGACAAGAACCTGCACTAATGACAAGTATTTGTAAAGACTGTTTTAAAATCTTTTACCCCACAAATCAAATGATTACAAATTAAAATCTTTTACCCCACAAATCAAGTGATTACAAAAAGGTGATCCAGCACTTTTGAGGACTGAGTGCCTTCCTGAGTCATGGGGTGCCACAGAGCTACTTTTTTTTCTCCCGTGTACACTATTCTTTACAGTCTGGCATAGTCCGGGCCTCGAGGGAGTCAGTACAGATGGATTGTGCTAACCAACAATTCCAACATACCAGGCACTTAATAAACTACTATGGAATGCTCCACGCGATCCAAAAATGATTGAATGAACAAGTCTACTGTCTCCTAAGGCCTAAGAGGAACCCACTTTACCTCATGGGGGCTTGTGCAGACAGCTTGAGCCCGCATCCCATTTGCCAGATTCCATCAAAGTCCTCCAGCTGACTACGGGCGGACAGGAGATACAGTCCAGCTGTGGGGCCTAAAGAACAAGAAACAGTCTGATGACGACCTTGTTCATCAAAGGGACCTTACAAAGTCCCTTTCCAGTGACGGCTTTACTTTGTGGGTGGACAGTTTATCAGATACTAATCAGTACCTCTGGAGATGAAAACAGCATAGTGCCTATAGTGAACAATATTGCATGTACTTAAAGTCTGTTTAGAATACTGAGCTAAAGCAGAAATACCTTCTGCCAAAGAGAACCGCTGTCTCATTCTGCCAGAGAACAAGGAGTACTTAGCAATCTTTAGTGCTATTGCTTTCTTCAAAGGTGTAGAATTAATACAGATGCCTCATTTTCATCTCTCGCATGCTGCAGGGCAGGGGGCGAGAAACCACATTTTCAGAAACACAATTGACTTTTGCTCACAGAGCTGCTCTGACTTTCATGTTTGCTTACCACTCACCTTTAGAGGTTTCAGTTGACTTTTCTCATTTAGCTCCTTTTTGAACTCTTAGAAGCTTTGGTTGCTTTTGTGAAACAAGATGATGTTTTAAAAGCTAGCTTCTTATCATTTATCCGTAATCTGCTTTCATTTAGTTGGGGTGAACTATAAGAATATCTAGTCTAGCATGCTGACCAAAGTAGGATTCACATAGAATGCTGGGTTTTAGCTACCATCTTATAAATGAGTTATACTTCCTTGGTAAACATAAGGCTGTTTCCTCCACTAACATACATATGCTGGGGCTGGCTTGATGTTAGGTCTATAAACACAAATTTAAGGAGATGAGTCACTGAACTTGGCCTCAGTGTAAACCACTGCTACATGCTCATAGTAATATTTATGTCTTTTATTTTGCTAATGCTATAATTTAGTAATACACTAACCACTTTAAAACCATACACATTTCTTTTTTTCTTTATATATTCCTACCTGCCGTGTCTTCTCTGCTCTCCTGTAAATGTATAGCTTCACTATTTGGTAGGATTATGTACGAGATATAGCATTCTTTTTTCTAGGGCATGCCAGACACAAAATGAAATAATTCTGATATAGGGCTGACTATGGTTAAGTACTATTATAGCAAGTATATAGCGATCAAAAGGCAGTTTGGGTGGGGAGAAATTCACCATGACTGATGAGCGATAAAGAAATATGTTTTCTAATATTTTGTTCAATTTTCTGACATTTGGGGATACATTTGATTGATATTTATTTATTTTTATTGATTATATTTGACATCATTTGTATTCCCCAGGGAGTACCCACAACC
The DNA here is from genome assembly GCA_019455555.1 of Galemys pyrenaicus. Lineage (NCBI taxonomy): Eukaryota > Metazoa > Chordata > Mammalia > Eulipotyphla > Talpidae > Galemys > Galemys pyrenaicus. Next base: position 1,944,429 of record JAGFMF010011974.1, read on the forward strand.
ATTCCACCCATGCACCATCACCTCAGTCCCTTGTGCACTTTCTGTCCTCATCCCCGCTTTTGCCCTCCCCTCCTTCCCCTCCCCCCATTGTCTCTTTAAGAAACATATATTTCATTTCTTCATTCTAAACAAAATTCTATTCTTTCTGAGCCAGTTTTATACAAGTTAAAAGTCTATTGATTTCATTTTAATTTTACTTAAAAATCTGTACGTTACTAGTGATTAATTATGTGGCTTAAACCAATTCCATATTATAAATTCTGGGGTTTTCGATACACAATGTATGGTTTAAAACAGTATATTAGTGATTTGAATAGTAATACATTTCTAACGATAGTTCTGTGGATTTTGACATTGGAGTACTGAAGGCCCCGCATCATTAGTGGTGAGACCTGAGGAGGATCGGAACAGGAATTGGCTAGAAGCACCACACTGAGGTCTCCTGTACAGTCTCAGACCCAGAACAGCCAGAATGGAGGCCACAACTCAGAACAGAGAAACTGCTGTCCTTTGTAGCTATAGAATAATAAAACAGCTACCTCAGATTCTCTCTTCCTTGACTTAATCCTCAGATTTTGCACAGTGCTAATGTATATGCAGCCAGATAGGGAAGAAAAATCTGTGCCCACCCCCCCCAAAAAAAAACTACTGTAATGAAATTGTTTCATCAATTTTGAATTATATAACAAAATCTGAGGATTATAAATTTGATTATCTTCTGCAATCCAAGGATTTATTATATTTCAACTCTTAAAAAAAAGAATACTAATTTTTTTTCACTTTGGCTCTAGGGCTTATAGTTAATCAATGACAACACTGAATATTCACTGTCACTACCAAAACAAGGTAGTGTATGGAATATAAAGGGCTACATAGTAGTTCTGGCTCTGTCTTCCAATTAACTTCATGAAGCCAAGTCATCCAGGTTCAGTAGGTCATAAAAAATACTAATATCTAATGTTTATTAAGTGTCAGGAACTTTGCCACGGACACTGAATACATTATTCCATTTGATACTCAGCAAAACCCTTGGAATAATTATTTTTACCCATTTAACTTATAAAAATGGAGTATTTAAGAAGGTAAGAAATTTCCCCTAGTCTGTTTGATCTAATAAGCTATAATCTTCAAATCTAAGATAATAAGCAGTAATAATGCAAGAATCAATGAGTATTTAATAGGCTGGGCTCAAGAACAAATGACTCCATATTCCAGGAGAGGGGAAGTCACTAAACATCAAACTTCAGCTTATAGAGGAGCACAAAGAAACTTCCATACCATAAAGTACCTTTTCTTATCTCTGGTCCAGACAAGTTAATATGTGATCAGAAAAGACATTAACGGTAATGATCGCTGCAGAGCTGACAGTGGAGAAGGTCTGCACTATGAGCACCCAGGATTTGGAGGCAGTTTGTAGTCCCACCGTTGGTCCTTACTAAATGTGTGAATCTGTTGAGGTGCTTAACATATCTGAGCTGTAAATGGAGAAATATCAGTATCTACAGTTCTCAAAGACTAATGATTCTTAGCTACAAAGCAGTAAACTATCACTACTTTGTAGGTTGTAGTAAGGACTAAATTATGAAAAGAACACACCAACCTTGGTAGACGATGAACACTCAAAAATTAGTGTTACCATTATTCTTCCGAAACCTCAACATTCAACTAGGAAACATTCAGAGCCCTTTTCCAACTAACCTAGAGAAACTGCAAACGCATATGTGAATTTATCATGACAGCCCTTTGCTATTTGAAAGTGGGTCCCAAATTTCACTGTCCTCATCTCAAGTTTCTCTTCCACAGTCAAAACGTTTTACCCCAAATTAAATACAGTGTTGCAAACCGTTACTATTACCTCAATAAAAATAATACAAGAAAAAGAGAAGAAAATCAATCAATCAATTCTGTCTCTAAACAACCTTCATGATAGTTTAATGAATCTTTAAAGCAAATGAGGTAAAGTAGTAGTCTGAGAACAACTTTGCTTTACTTGCACTGTTTAAAAAAAAATCATGACCTACCATTTAAAAATTAGATCACACACAAAAACGTACTTTTCTTACTTTCAATAAAGAGAGAGTCAATTGGGCCTGCATCTTTGTGCTTTTTCACTGTGATGTGCACTCACCAATCCCCCAGTTGCAAACTCACATTGCCTTTGTGTGTGTTACTTCTCAGAACCCTGAGAGCACAGGACTTTGCTGCTGGTGTTCTAAGACACTTCCTGTATCTGCTGCTCTTTTAAAGTGTCCTCTCCGGAACAAAACACAGAGTTCCTGAGCACTAGACTTGGGCACATCTGCACACCTCTAAGTTTTAACTTGCTTGAACTTGGGGATTGACATGCTAATACAATTTCCTGTATCCCATGTCTCTCCCATCACAATCAGTCATCAGAGAAATTCTCGTAAAATACAATCCGATCACATTCCTTTGCTGCTCGCAAATCGGGGCTTGCTCACAATGACTATTTGGCCTACCCTTCAAGGATCTTCACACATTTAATTTTGTAGTCGTATTGCTTACAGCCTGGTTCCCTGACTATCTTGTGATTTTATGAGGGCAGCAAATGGATCTTACTCCCACTTTCAGCTAAACTGCCCCTGTTCCTAAACTATCCCTCATACCTACACAGAACTCCTCGTTGTGTATATAAAATCTATTGTTATTGCATGCAATGCAACTCTCCATGGAAAGGAATTGAACATCCGATGCATGATTATATTCTGCTACATGCTGAGTTTTAAATAAGGTATATTTTCAACTTGTATCTGAATATTTATTTCAGGAATGCTTGCATTTCAAATTCAAATGGGAACAAGTTTTATGAAGCCAATACCCTAGTCTCCTGAGATCAAAGTACATTTGTTCTAAATGAAAAACAATTATCTTTAAATTAACTTATTGGAAAATATCACAGAAAAGAAATTATCTGTAAATTAAATGATCTATAAAAAGGTATGGAAAACAATTATGAATGAATTTGAAAAATTAGTCAATTATGGATATGTAACGCAATCTAATCAGTAGTCTCTGAACCAAAGGCTATGTTTCCATATGCAGAGATCATACTTAAAAATCAAAATCTTTGTCCTCTGCAAATAATAAATGTCAGGTCTGCTTTAACTGAAATATTAGTACCTTTACCAGTCCTACTTAGAGAATTACTTCCTCACATTGGAAAATTCCTTCTACTTTCCGCACTGGTAGAAATGTAAGCAGATGGGATTGGAAGACATAAAATAGCACACACAGCATAGTGGAAATGATTTGAACAGAATCCTCGAGCGGGCGCATGGTGCAGTGGGAAATACACTGGAGTAGGAGTCGAGACCCAGACTCCTGCTCTGTCGCTTTCACTGCATGCTTGTGTAGTAAGTACTTTACACCCCACATCTTCAAATGCCACAAATGAAGGGAAATATTAGGACACAAAACTAGGCATTCATACACCAAATAATGCCTTATTTCCATGATATCATAACGTCTAGTCAATATTGATGAAGAAGGAATGTTCAGATTTCACAGTGGAAGCCACCTAGGAAGACTTAGGCCCTGAAAGACCTGGCTTAGGTCCGATTATTCCATTTACTCACTGCTGTCTCCTTTCTGACCACTCTGACTCTGGACGTTCCCACTTGCTAATAGTGATAATGCCACTTACACCACAAGGTGGTTTTGCAAATTAAGCATGGCTTATCCCAGCTGATTGTGTGGTTGATATTAACTCAAACCACAATAGTGTCTCTAGTACTTTCAAAGATTTTCATTTTGTTCTTTCATTCATTTCATTTATTTATTTATTTCATTCCAATAATCTGGTCATAAGGAATTTATTTCATTCCAATAATCTGGTCATAAGGAAAGTTGGAACACAGAGATGGTCATCAATTACAAATTTGAAAATTAAAATGTAAATGGGTTGGACTAGTGATCTCTAAGGCCCATTTTTACAGAAAGTGTAAATTAAATGATTCCAGTCTTAGTTGTAAAGCCGGGGGCATACATTCAAAGATCACCACTTTCTTTCATTTGTCCCCAAAGGCCACTATGGTGTCTGAACTATACAATTCTATACAGACGACGATGTATTGTCATTTAAAATATGTCTGTAAGTGACTGATGGGGAAATATCTAACAGTTCTGCAACCTGAGACATTGGTATTCTCATGGGTATTTGTAGTGTACTTCATTACTAGTATGAGCTAAGTCAAATGCTATGACAACAAGCCAGTGCTTTCTGCCTAAGTGAAACACTTCCATGGATCTGAGATGTTATCTTACTTGCAAATTAACAAATTAGCCTATGGAAGACCTCCAGACTGGAGACTAAGACCATTTATTACTCACAGCAGAAGCAGCAGTCAGAGCAAGGTCTTAACACTAATTTCTTGAGCCCAAATCCTCGCAGGGTGACACAGTGAGTGTCAGATGGCACTTGCACAGGCAATGGGTTGCGTGAAAAAGAGGAATCCCAAACCTAGGAGACTGTTTCTACAGGGGGCTGCTGTTGATCGATCACCTCTTTCTGGAGAGAATGAAATGGTATCTTTACTTTGGAGAAGCAAGTATCTCTGGGGCAAGGAAAAAAATGCCTCCATCATCCTAGCAGTCTCCAGGGAGGGAGAAGTCTCTAAGCTTTACTCTCCTACAGTTTCTCCTTGCAAGATCACTCTTAACGTGGCTGCAAAGAGCAGAGGACAGGAACCTCACACAATTGCCTCCCAACACTGTTCTCCCTATCTATAATGTTATTCACAGAGAATTCAAATGTTCAGTCTCAAAACAGCAGACCTGAGTTGTGGCTCTTCTTGACTTATGTATATACAACATCAAAACAAAAAAACAAAAAAAGAGTAATTATGGCAACTGAGAAAAACGTTACTATGGAGGCAATCTGGCACAATGAAGAACACAACAACAGCACCAACTCTGCTAGCAGCACTTACTTCTCTCTGGACCTCAGATTCCTCTTCTATAAAATCAGAATTTTGGAAGTGGTTTCAATTAGCTAAGTTTCTAAGGTTCTTTCTGCCATCACATTCTATTCTCATACCATCAAATCAAACCATTTGTTTCACATCGTGTTCACTGATGTCTCTGAATTGTCTGCTTTATGATTATCAGCAGATCTAATGTTAAGTTCTGGCTTGTACTGTCAAACAAACAACATTTGCCAATGATTGTAAATAGATACTCTTGAAAATGAATAAAAATAAATGAAATAGACTTTGTAAAACTCCATGTCTACATGACAATGACTGATAATGCCTAGAATACCTAGTCCTGTGGATAAGCAAACATTCTAAATAAAGAGTGCTAAATGTCATTATAGACTAGTGAGTATATTCAAGCATTGAAATGGCCTACATATATTTGATATTAAAATTATATAGAATATAATGGTTGGCTAAATGTTTAATGATCATAGTAATGAAGCCAATGGTTGGTATATTATATAAATCATATATTCGGGAATAATTTCATGTGACACAACTTTGTGTCCAGATGCTATCAACCCACGCTTCTGGAGATGAGTTACAACCTATAAACACCCTTGCCCACTTCGTACTGTCATGAGACTATCATGAGCACAGATTAAGTACTCAGGAAAGCTTAAAAGCTATTAGATCACCAACTACATTGGGTCCTTTTTAAAAACAGGTAAGACTGAGTATGCTAACAAGTAGTTCACAAGAGCAGCTAGCATAATACTGTGCCTATGAAAAAGAGTGCAATGCAGTACACACAGGCTGAATGTCCGCACTTTGCTGAGGGTGCAAGGATGTCTAAGATATACTTTACTTGAGGTCACAAATTACATGTTGACAGATTGATTAGCAATTTTAGAAAGAGGTCCTGCTAAAGTATATATATCATAGGTATGTACCCTGCAGTCACAATTTCAGGCTTAAGCAAATACTCTCTTATTGATTTTTCTAGATGTAATAGCTTATATCCAAAATTAAAATATAGATTGCAATAGATTCTGCTGGTTGAAATATTTCAAATTCCTTAAAAGAAAAGCATGAACACCAAATGATTTAGTAATTCAGGATTATATCAAAATGATTAAAGATGATGACAGTTCTTTAGATGTTACCCAATTTCCTATATGTATGGGTTAAGCCCTTAAAAAAGATCATATGTATTCATGTGACTCAAAAATACCTTTAGATAAACATTTTTAATTCCATGGATAGTTATGGAATTAAAGACTAAAACTACCACTGAAATAAACTGCTTTTCCTTGGGATCATATCATCAATTTATTATTGTACATAAAATTTGGGGTAACGGGTTTGTGGGATACAGTACTGCTGTTGGGATTAATTTGATGGCCTATCTACTTGCCAGAACTACTGATCTAGTAAATTTATTTTGCCTTTGTAAACTAGAGAAGTAGAATATGAAAAGTAGCGTTCTTCCCTTATCCCAAATGCCTTTCTTCTATCCAACTTCTGAAACTGTATTTCGATTTCATTTATATCTTTGACAGGTGGGAGAGAGAGAGAGGGGAGAGGGGGGGAGGGAGGGGGAGGGAGGGGGAGGGAGGGAGGGAGAGAGAGAAAGAGAAAGAGAGAGAGAGCGATCAAGATTCTCAATTTAGTGTTAGAAACAGTGATAAATACTCACACCCAGGATATAATTTTAATGACTTAGTTAAATCCTATGTAAGTATACACTATGAATACACTGGATCCAGAAGAGACTCAAACAATTTTACAGAGAGGGAGCCTGAGACCAAGTGAAAGGAGTAATTATTTGTGTTTATATAAGAGTTCTGTGACAGCATGCTAATAGCCAATTTTTGTTTTCTTTTGTCATTTTCTAATCTAATTCTCTTTCTGCTACAGCATGTGACTATTAATATTGCTTTTAAAGCATGCCCCAATATATATTTGAGAGTTTTGAACTTCAGTTTCAAAAATAAATTATTAGTTTAATTGTTAGCTTATATTCAAACATTTTAGTGATGGGGTTAAAAGAAAGAAAACTGCTAGATGAAGTGATCAACCTCATAACTTGGTTTTAGTTTCTCAGTGCAGCAGTAACAAGTGATTTTTCTTTTAACAATAGGAAATCCTTATCTTAGAGCTCTAGAGGGGAGAAAACCCATACATGAGGGGACAAATTATGAGGGATCTCTTGTCTTTTCCAGGCTGGATGAATCAGGCACAAGACAATACACCGTGTGAAACAAAGGTGGAACAGAAGGTCATGGAATCCCGTTAGCAGTTCCTGAATAACCAGTAGCACGTTTCACGAGCTCTACGGAGCTCACAATGGGCACAGCCAATGCTGCATGAGCACTTACCGAGGGGACCAGTAAAACATTATAGGCAGGTAAAGGCAGTTTTCATTAATACGGTATTTCACCAAATAAAAGCCAAATGGAAATCCCTAAAAATAGACAATGTCTAAGTTTCAGAAAAAGATCTCTGTAAGATTTCAGGTTTTGAAGATGCAAAGCACAGATTGCAAATCTGCATTAAAAGGGGGAAAAGGTTAAAACCAGTATTTCCCAGTGAGTTCTGCAGAACATGAGTGCAGTGACATATGTTCAGGGAAAAGCTTCTATGACCAGGTTCCTGGACTATTTCAGCTGTAGCAGTAGGAGGCATCATCATCAAGAGCATCATAAGGAATGACAAATCATTACCAATTTTACTTAGGACTTACTATCTGCCGGCGATTACGCTGAGCACTTCAAATACATCAACCAATCCACGCCCATTGCTCTGTGGGAAGTGCCATCTTGTCCCTTTTAACAGATAACAAAAGAGCACAAAGATTAAGTAATTTATCTAAAGTTACATAGCTAATGCTCAATAGAATTCATTAAAAGCCCTGGGAAGTCATACAAAAAAGAAGGCTGCTCTAATTTGCCCATTAATTCTCAAATTATTTGACTCAAAATCCATTTATACACAAGTAATGTCAACGTGTGGAAATGCATTGCTAAAAAATGGTACAGACTATTCACATGTTCATATTCTTTTCTAGATCAGGACTGGAAAAAACAAAAACTCAAACAAAACAAATATTTTAAAATGCAAGTGATAAACCAGTAAGTTCTGAAGATCTAGTGTAAAACATGATGATTATAGGTAATAACTGCATTGTATAGTAGAAATTTGCTGTGAGAGTGGAACTCAAAAGTTCTCACCAAAGGAAATAAAAAGAAGATAAATATGTGAAGTGATGGATGGGTTAATTAACAGATGGGGGGATTCCTTTCATGAGGCATGTGTATATCAAATCACTATGATGTACACTTTCAATATCTTCCAACTTATTGTCAATTATACCATAATGAAGCTGAAATAAAACAAATAAAAATGCAGAACATAATCAAGCAAAAATTCACGTTCCTATCACCCCAAATGAGCAGTCGTTCATGGTAGACAGTGTTGATCCAATACCTTTGTGCCTTAAAGGAAGTATTTTCCTTATAGCTCTGCTGGAGCCATATTACTAGTTCTGGCAAGTAAAATGTGAGCGGAAATGACAGCAGAAGGTGCTAAGAGGTGGTGTGCAGCTTCTACGGACTCCTCCTCTCCCTCATCCGCAGAGGTCTTCTGTCACGTGAGAGGCTAGAAGTAGCACTGTAGCCAGCAGTACGTAGAATGCAGACCTGACTCTTAAATGTGCCTCACGTTATGATTGTGGGGGCTGGCAAGACTGAAGTCAGTCGACACGGTAGGCCAGCAGAATGGAAATTCGGGGAAGAGCTAAGTCTGAATTCCACAGAGCAGCAGCAGGCTTGAAATTCAGGGAGAATTTCTCTGTCAGAACTTCATTTTTTTTTTACAAAGAGGTACTATAACAGACACAAGAGATCTCAAAGACTGTAGAACAAAATCAGGTACAATACTAAACCAAAAAAATTAGAGTAATGTATTAAAAAGACGAAAATAACAGAAGCAGACTAGGAATATAAGCATGAATAATAATTTTTAACTTAAATTATCTTTACTGCATGTGTTAGACTCCTTTTATATTGTTTCCTTCTTTTTATCAAAATAAAAATAATTCTTATAACCTATGAGCTCTCAGGTATTCCAGAGCATAGAGAGGATTAAATTTTTTCAATGAAATTCATTTATTCTTTATTGATTAAGTTTTAACTATATATACATGTAGATGTAGATATATTATTGAGATAGCCTTGATTTACAAAATATGTCCATGGTTTAGAGATATAAGATCTCCCCTTTTAGGTTTTGTTACCACATCACACCCACAGTCCACCACAGTCCATTGTTCCCTCCCCCATTCGATCCTTACCACGCTGGTGGCCTCAGTTGTACAGTCAGACTTCTAGGATTTGGTCTTGATTTTGCTTTATATGTCCTTTTCTCTTGTTTGTCTATATTCCACATATGAGTAACACCATCCGGTATTTTTCTTTTGTTTTCTGACTTATTTCTATTAGCATTATCCCCTATACCTCCATCTATGCTATTGCAAATGGCAATAGTTTATCCTTATTTTTAGCTGAGTAGTATTGCATTGGGCATATATATATATACATACATTTGCATTTCTTTGCATTGCAACACATTGCATATATATACACACACATTGCTTTGGGTATAGATATATACATACACAAACACACACACCCATATATTGCATCTTCATAATCCACTCATCTTTCATTGGTCACTTAGTCTACCCTTAAGATTATCAACTTATTGAACAAGGTCCACCTATGTTAATGAAGACAGCCTGCTTTATTCAAAATCAACAATATTCATGTTAATAACATCTAAAAAACTGACTTCTCAACAATATGCAGATTGGTCTTTAAATAAACTGGGTACCATTGCCTACCCTAGTTGGCATTAAAAATTAACTATTACAGTTGGGACTGAAACCCAGGTTTGACTCTGAAGTCTCTTCCCTTAATCAGTGTATCATGGTGCTCCCCTGAGGACAGAGTTTGCCTCAAATATTTCTGTATCTCCAGTTCCTAGTGTGAAAGTGAGTAAAGGGTAGCCCTGTAGTTGAATAAGTAAATGAGTTTTGGGCCCTCCCTGGTGGTGCAGTGGGTTAAGCAATGCACTATGAGGCGAACCGCAGCCACTGCAGCACAAGTTCAAACCCTGCCGCCGGCCGAGGAGGGGACCCACATGGCACAGCAGACCTCTCCTGCCTCGCCCGCTGCTCCCTTCAGCAGTGTATTTCGATTGATCTGCCTGTTCTGCTCCCCACTCTGTCTGGTGGATTCTCTCACCCCCCATACCTCTGGACTGTACCCCAGTTCTTGTATGCATAAATAAATAAATCTTTAAAAAATAAGTAAATGAGTTTTGATGAAATGGTCTTCTGGAACTCTAAAAGGAATTTGGAAATAAATAATGAGTGAGTCTGATATTATATATTGAATACACTGAAAATTTGAAAAGAAAAATACAACAAATCTATCATTTGACAAATACTGAAGACCAAGTAAGGTTTCTAAATTAAAAAACTGCTAGAAAAAAAAAACAAAGAAGTGAAATGTACTGTAGATGTTCTGATTCCAGAAGCAATAAGAGAAATATAAATCCAGACAGAAGAAAAGGCAAAAATGACAGCAAAAGGAAATCACAAGGTGACTTTTAGAAATACCCTGTAGGTAAAATTTGCAAAACCCTTCTGTGAAAGTCGTTTTGATTCTATTTAGACTGACCCCACAGTATTACTAGGGATAAGATTCAAAACGTCAGATGGTCACTAATTAGCTCCTGTGAAACATACGACTTTCTTGCAAAATCCAAATATCTCAGCCAAGAAAGCTTGAGTACTGATGTTAAATAATATCAAATACATTTAGAAAAAAAGATAAGGTAAATGGAATATTAGCCCCTGAAGAGACACATTGAATGATGAAAGTTATTGTCAACTCAAATCAATGGAGACAGTAGATCACAGAAGCCCCAGATGGCCGAGCCAAATATTCTTTCTGATCTGTTTGAGTACAGGAACTCAGGGGAGCATGTGAAAAGAATTTCAAGTAAATGTATCATTAAAAGTATTATCCTGGCAGATGGCTTATGTTTTAAAAATTGGCCATGACTCACAGAGCTACAAATATGCACAAGTCAAACTTTCTCCCCTTACTAGGTTCCAAATTTAAATTAGGAATTTATTGCACTTTTCTTATCCCTTGCCCATATTAATGGCACAAATAAAAGAAATGTTGCTTTCTTGTTAATTGAGGTCAATAAAACACTGTGGCCTACTTATGTCAATGTTTAAAGCATCTTAAGTCAAACCATGGAAGTAGTGACAAAGTGGTTCCTTGCATAATTATCACTGCTTTCATCCTTTTATCGGAGACAATCTAGGGGCAGATATCCTGGCTCTGTTAAAACCAAGTTATGGCAACAATCCAGAGATACAAGATGAGATTAATGCCAGCCAAGGAGCCAGGCAACAAATGTTCGTGTTCCGATAAGTATAAAATTTATAAGCTAACTGTATCTACTAATTATATTGCCTCCTTGAGTGCTTTATCTCCTTTCATTAAAACTTGCATTGTGAAAATTAATTAGCTAAGATTGTCTTCCCAAGTTCTATTGGACAGAAGAAAGTTAACAAAAAACTGTTAGAATGATTAAGGAGAAAACTACCTGCATTGAAAAGGACCATTTTTCCTCCTGCATCTTTTCAGTGCTTTGGGTGTGTTAGCCCATAAAGGTGGCATTATTTTCACCTTGATTTGAAAGGTTTTTCAATCTTAATTTCCTTACATTTCAAACATTGGTTTCTTCAGTGAATATCTCAAGCCTCTCCAGGCATAATGTCCTATTCAGAAATACTCGTAAGGACATCATAGTCTTTCATCTTTAGCCAACACCATTATTCAACAGAACATTGTCCTGGTGACGTCCCCTGCCACTACTGAAGATGCCATCACCCTGCCCTGCAATTAGTCACATAACCCTTCATGACTTTTGTTTCTCCCCCCACCAAATCTAGGGTGCCCCCAGAGCTGAAGATTTATTTTTACTTTATTAATGCATATACGAACTGGGGTGTAGGCCAGAGGTACAGGGGCTGGGCTCAGTGATCCCAGTGATTCCACATGTATTAAATGTTTTGTATCTATCCACACCTTGCCATCACTATTGCTAGCATTTAAAAAGGCCCAATGTGGGCCTCCCTGGGGGCGCAAGGCATTCAGATCTCAGCACTCTGAAACTATGGGCAAGCCACTGTGGCACGAGTTCATCACCCGGCAAGGGAAGGGACCCACATGGCGCAGCAGACCTCTCCAGCCTCGCCTGCTGGCTGCTCCCCTCAGCAGTGTATTTCGGTTGATCCACCTGTCTGCTCCCCACTCTGTCTCTGGTAAATCCTCTCATCCCCTGCACCTCTGGTCTGTACCCCAGTTCTTGTATGCATAAATAAAATAAAAATAAATCTTTAAAAAAGTAAATAAAAAGGTACCAATTTACTGATGTCGAACTGAAGAGTTATTCTGATAACATTGCTGGCTCATTTGTATTCATTAATTACATACCTTTATAATACAAAAGAAATAGACTTTGTTTAACAACTATACCATTTCATCCATTTTACGAGTCTGTGTTCTAATGAAATAACTAATGTTCATATGGTTATACTCTGCATGATAGCATTATGCCCTTCATTTCTTTGTTTCCATACTTAAAAATACTTATAAGTATGTATAATACTATTCAGTTTTCACATTTAATGACAATATATCATTGCAGTGTTAGACGTGGTGACCTCTCAACGTGCTCCACATTGTGTAAAAGACCAGTACCTGCCCCTGTGACTAAGAATTTCCTTCATCCCACCCAAACCACTAAAGCAATATTGGCCATGCCCACAGCTGGCAGGAACTGGTAAAGACTAAATCTTTGTGGGGCAAATCTCAACCTGGGACTCTTAGGACCTAGTGAGTGGCTACAGCACCCTGCAGGCGGCATGATCCCGGGGTATATGATACCATTTTTCACATTCACACTGTAAATCAGTGGTAGGTGCTTCCTTTCCTTTCCAGCCTCACTTCCCTATTCATCTCTTGGTGTCCTTTTCCTACATAAACTAAGTTTACCTCCATCCTATTCTCTGCACTTGTTTCTGCTGAATATCAGAGTAAGACATGTCATCCTACTGCTATTTTAATAGCTCACCAAATAGACTAATCTTGCTGTTTTCAGGTTTTTATAGATTGTGCAGCTCTCCATATCTTTGCACAAAGGAGACTTTGGTCCCTTTTCGCTCACTTTCTTGCACTGTATTTCCAGAAATGGGGCCCATGGGCCAAAGTATACCTATGCTGTTTGAATTGCATATCACCAAATATTGCATATTGAAAAGATTGTAACAACTTCTAAACTTCTAGACAACTGTGTATGCCGCTGGTGCAACCTCATTAAAGGGTTTCGAGAGCTTTTCTTTCTGTTCTCTTAGTAGGCCATGTGATGAATACCTGTGTCTCCCAGGAGGATCTTAATTCCTTGAGGGTGGAAAGAATGTTCTAGTCGCTGTTCATACCTCCATTACCAGATGCATACCTAGTGTTCACTACAAGTTTGTGAAACTAATTATTGAATCTTAGTTATTTCTGTTGGCATTTCTTTAATTATCATTAATGAACCAGTAATTATTTCTGAGGAAGTAAACAGAAAAAAATATTCTTTTGACCACATCATTTCCCATGTTAACCTCAAAAGAGATCATGCAACCAAAGTTTAAACTAATTAAATGATAGATGAGCTTATAAGTAAATACAGATAATTGTTTTTCACAGAAAGAATTACATCAGAAATTTTTTGTTTTCTAATTAACATCTAATATCTCTTTTACATTTTTTTAAAGAGAAAGTTAAGATGTCCTGAAGGTACCTACGCAGGCTGAGGCAGACTTGCTAGAAGTTATGGTATCAGCACAACACATTATTACCCTTTTCACAAAATACCCATTTTACCCCCTGCTGTCTCAAAAGACCTAAGATATTTCAGAAATGAGAGTATCCCAAACCAACAGGAGTCTTTTCACTTGAAGTTCGACACATTCGGGTTCCAGACTGCCATCTCCCCGCTCCAACTTCACATGGGGCCTCTTTTATAAGGGCACTAATTACATTCACGAGAATGTTGCCTGGTGATCTCCTATCCTCCCAAGGGCCCCACCTGCTCATGCCACCACCTTGAGGGTTTCGTTTTAATATGTGATGACCTGTGGTCAACAGATTCATTTTAGCTTAATCACCTTTTGAAGATGTAGTACTAAACTGTCATGCAGTGTTAGGATGACTTTTAGGATTCACTGAATTATAACAAAGGTATTTAATTAATGAAATCACTTCAGGAAAGAATGTAAAGGTAAAAAATAGACTGTTGAACTGAACTCTGAAGAACCTCAGTATTTAGAAGACAACCTGCCATCAAAGGGATTAAGATTAAATATCCATCAGGGGAGTACAGTGCTACAAAAGCCAGGAAGATAATGTTTCAAACAGGGAGAGTGACACGCAGAGTTTGAGGAAAGTGGGATTGATATGTGTCCTTTGGGTTTGGTAACAAGGAATGTTTGTGATATTGACTAAACCTGTTTTAATGAAATCATCGAGTCAGAAAGATGCACTCTTTAGTGAGGTGAAGAGAAAGGCAATAATTTTTTTTCTCTTCTTTATGATATGTGTTTCATGATATTTAAAATGGTAAAGTAAAAATGAAGGGGTGATAACTGACTCAATAAGGCCTTGAGAAAGCAAGACAGGATGGGATCCAGAGTACAAGTAGGGGGTTGGCCTTTGATAGGAGAAGGTTACCTTTTTTTCTGTTCTAATGGAAGGAAGGAAAAAAGTAAATAGTTACAGATTGTTAGTATTTTTATAGGCTTGATAGGAAAATGAGCAACACCCTGATTAATCTCAGTTTCCCAATGAAGTTTGATATAATGTCATGCCTCAAGAGTGAGCATGGGAAAATTACAGGTGAGAATTGAGAGGAGAGATACGAGTCTAGAAGCATAAAATACCTGTCAATAGGTGGCATTTAGTCTCCCCACTCTGTTGTACAACACGTAGTCTAACTCACCTGTGGACTAACTCACCTGTAGTCTAACTCACCTGTTGTCTAACTCGTGAGATGCAGAGTCTTGGTGCTCTGCAAATTTATCTTTAAGGCAAAGCAGAGAGAAAAGCTTCATCAAGAGTCTTTAAAACAAGTAAGGTAATAAAAGGGAAAAGTTAACATTTTTTACTACTTTCAAAAACTAGCTTCAAAAGCAATTAAATTGAAAACCACATTTATTGTGTTAACAAATCATGAGCTAAAAACAACTTCGTTTTTAAAGACTTTCATTGAGTTAAAAATAGTGAAACTATTTTATTAATTTAATTGTTTTGAAGTCAGTGTTTTGGAACTCAATAAAAGTGTTTTTATCACCTTCATTTTCGCGAGCTTTCCCCCCTAGTCTTTGACATCCCCCTTGCCAAGAGAACCGGGAGCAGATTCTGCCTATGAGGATAACATTTTCTCATGTCCTTTTCTGAAACTTAAAATTTCTTTTCTATCTTTGCCTTCAAAGTCCTGTTTGCTTATCAGTTATTTTGATCTCTATCCTATGCCATGTGTGTGTGTGTGTGTGTGTGAATTTGTGCCATTTTTTAAATGTATCAGTCAGATCCACTCAGGAGACATACGCAACCTTTACTAGTACTTTCAGTAAGAAGGTATAAAACAAATGGTTAAGTAGTCAAACACGACTAACTATTGGATTAAAAGAGAGCTCTGGGGTTGAAGGAGATATTGCACAAAGAACAAAGTTAAAACTTAGCAGAGTTCCTCCCTCCCATGGCTAGAGGTGCTGTGAGGGAGTGGGGAGCGATGTGCCAGCGGGTAGAGGTTGCCTTGTAAACTACTGCAGAAGCACAGAATAGCCTGGGACTGGGTGCAGTAGAAACTAGCTGGAGAGCATGAGCCAAGGTCTCACGGTGAGAACCAGCCCTGTGGTGGCAAAGACCCTTGCTGGATCAAGTGGGCCTTGACTGAACGGTGAGGACTACTAACATGAATGCAGGCGGCAAGTCGGACACTAATCCCACGGAAAACAGAAAGAGGCTCCCCCACCTTCTCTAGCTTTGCTGTGTCCCTCCAGCTCCCTCTGTCGGTGCAGCCAAACAACAAGCCCGCTGGCAAGGAAGAAAGGCCCGCATATTCCGGCTCCACCATGAGCGAGACTGTGGGTCCATTATGAGAAAATAAATCAGTGACTTTCATAGTAAGCTATTATCTCTTAGGTCAAAATCCACTTCTCTGTATTCTTCTTCTTCATCTGGATTTGGGGTCCTTTTCGACCAAATGACATGCAAATCAAGGATTCTTAGAGCTGAAAGGACCATCTAGTCTCAACACCCTCTAGCTTAGCTCAGGACAAACTGACATTTGGGCAAAGTGACTTGCCCAGTGCCCAGTATCTTCTGGTTGGTTGTGAGCACAGTGTTCTCCGGTCCCCAGCACTATGCACTTTCCAATCATCCTCTCTTTCTCCACTTACTTGTCAATATTATTTATATAAAGAAATCACAGAATATTTTCATTAGTTTTAGTAGTAGTTTTTTCAGTTATCTAAGGGTAGTAAATCAAACTTTCTAACTTAATCTAACTTATAAAGACTACAGAACACACTTATAAACAACAACACACTTGGAAACTTCCAGTAGCTGCAAGGAAAAACTGTCATTGTGTTACATCCAAATGTATATTTAAACTTTGGAAAGGAAAAATAAAAAAAGTTTCTATAAAAAGTTAGGCAGATGAGGACTGCTAACATTGCTAAGAAGTAATCTTAAGTGGCTTTACGTAAATTATTTTCAATGCACAGAGAGCTTCAAGAGTGAGTTACAAAGCAGCAGGCAATGGTTACCATGGTTGCAAAAGTAAACTTTAGTCTGGTTGGTGAATGGGAGGTCATGTTGGATGTCTGACATTGTGTTTTCCTATAGGAATTTTAAACCGTTTAAATAACCAGGAGAGAAAACACAAAGAGGATGAGATTCAGTGTTTCAGCAGGTCTGTCTGCAAAAAGAAACAGAAATTGCTGAGGACAGCTACTTCTGGTGCTCATTAGCAGAGAGGCAAAAGTGATGCATAGCCTTGATAAAACACTGGATGAAAGCCTGCCCATAGGGGGTTTTGAATATCCACAAGCAGCTGATCTGAGCCAAATTGGAAATAGGGAAGCGAGTCAAGGTGACATAATTTCATACCAAGGCTGCTCTGTCCCCATGAAGACCAGATCTGCTGGGGACTGAGGGGGGGGGTCTTTGGTTCTGCATGTGAAGGAGCCAGATATCTGGTTGGGGTAGGGTGGGGTCCCTCTTCAGTAAGAACTAGATTAATTCAGGTGGATGAGGACCTTCCCTGGGAAGGCGTCCTATGCATAAGAGAGTCCCCCCCCTAGGAATGTGTGTTCAGGAGACCTTTGAAGAAAAAGGCAAAACTTTTAGAAATTAGACTGAACCGAATTCAAATCCAGGCTCTAGAAGTGATTTCCAAGTCAATAAAATGAAACTAACAGTCCTTATTTATAAAGTCTGTGGAGCAATTAAATAAGATATGGAAATTTAGCAACTAATTGCATTCTTGTATGAATGCTTGGTAAGTGCTAGTTGCTGTTACTGTTACTGTTACTACTATTACTATTGCTGTTGTGCTACTAGACCATTAGTGCCACTCTTAAACCATAGAGACAAGTCCCTTTCTGAAGCGAAAACTATGACGAAGTCAGCAATGCCACTTCATATCCACCATTTAGATTTCTACCCCTCCTGCTTGGAGAACAGACTAGATTGGGTCCAAACACACATAAATCTCCAATGTGCACCCAACCCACACCAATCTCCATGGTTATTTACCACCCCCTTAAGCATAAAAGAGAAAGGTTTGCTATAAATGAGATAACATAACCTCTATAACAGAAAGCAACAAAGATTAAAAAAAAACCTAAAAGCAAAAAAGCATCTAGAAAATGTTTTAAAAGAAAAATCAGGAAGATGGTGGACAGTATCCGTGAGTCATTGCTTCCCTCATGGACACCAAGGATATGCATTTAGAGGAAGCAGAACAGCAACAAGATAATTAATACCTAGGAGTAAACTTAACAAAGGGGCTGAAGGACATATTCAGTGAAAACTACAAGACACTATTAAAAGAAATAGAAGAAGACACAAAAGATATGGAAAGATAGTCCATGTTCATGGATTGGGAGAAGTAACATCATCAAAGTGGCCATCTTCCCCAAGGCAATATACAGATTCAATGCAATCCCTATTAAAGTTTCAATGGCATTCTTCAAAAATATAGAGCAAACATTATTGAAATTTATATGGAACCACAAAGGATCCCAAATAGCCAAAACTTTCCTAGCAGGAGAGTGGTGGTTTCACACACTCAGACTTCAGACTGTACTACAAAGCTGTAGTATTAAAAGCAGCATAACACTGGACTGAAAACATGTACTGAACTATGGAGTAGAATTGAGAGCACAGAAATTAACCCTCACATCTATAGACAATCTACAACAAAGGAGCCACAATTATACACTGGAGAAAGGAACAAATGGTGCTGAGAAACTGGACAACCCACATTCAAAAGAATAAAACTAGATTATTACCATTTCACTAAAAATAACTCAAAATTTGCTAAAGGTTTTGATGTAAGGATGAAACCCATAAAATACATTAAAGAAAACAGGCAAAAAACTCCACTACATTGGATTCAGTGATATCTTTGTGGATTCATTTTCTATCTACACAGTGGAACACTACTCAGCTATAAAAATAATGAAATCCTGCCATTTGTGACAATGTAGCAGGAACTGGAGGAATTATACTAAGCAAAATAAGTCAGGAGAATGGCACATACTGGATAGCTTATATATGGAATACAGAGAAACGAAATGAAGGGTCAGACAAAACCAAACCAAGAGCAAACCCTAGAAGTCTCACTATGGAATTGAGGCTACAGGACTCGGTGTGGGGAAAAGAGAGGAGGGAGCACAGTGAACTATGGTAAAGGGCTGAGGATTTGATGGTAGGTATGATGTGGTGATGTGCATCTGAAGTGATGTGAATCACATGCAGTGCTGCAAACCAATGTTATGTCAATAAAAATAAAAGTATTGAGAACCAATATTCAAACATGAAATGCTAAGTGGAAATAATGGTTTTGTGTTGACCCAATTCGATAGGATCTACCAAGAGACTAAAATAAGAGGAACAAAAAGGTTCATGTCCCAGATTCATTTCTTGCTTATTTTATAACTTTGACTGACATGGTCCTCTGAAATTGAGGCTCTGAATACATGGAATTACTACATATTCCAACTTAACACACACAAGACTCTTGTGGAGGTGTCAAATGAAATAAAAATGTGATATGAATGGTTGTTAATTTATTTCTACGGTTTGACTTGATACAGTAAACCAGTGTAATTTTAAGTTAAAAAAAGGAAAAAGGAAAGCACTCTTCAAAATGAAGAAAAAAAGAGGTGAAATTATTCTGAAAACTGTAACATGGTATTTGCTACTTACTAGCATATACATCGCAGATTACATTCCTGAAAATGAAGCAGTCAATGAATTACCTATGTATTCTTGCTGGCAGCCATAGAAGTAAACCACAAAAGTAATAAAACAAAAATCTAAAGAGCTTATAGATTCTTCCAGATTTCTCCATTACCACCATATGACCTGATTCAATACCCAAAAGTATAAAAAAACCTAAAAGTACATTTCTACTAGATTTTTACTGCTACTTTATTCCCCCAGAAACCCTAGCTGCAGAGATAAGAATGGCATCATTTAACTTGCCATTATTCTCACAAAACTTTACAAAGAAACCATTTCTTTTTGTTAAAAGCAATGTTCTCCCCCTCTGTCTAAGGCTTCATGTGCCAAGCTGGGAAGCAGATGAAGTCATTAGCCCATGCCACCTCATGCATCATGGCCACTGGCATCAGAAGCTGCTCCAGTGCATCTGAAATCAGTGTGAACTACACATATGCTGAGGTAAAGGGACTCTATCTCTGAATGCATGACTGGTATCTGGGCCACACTCGCTGGAGAGCAGGAACAACTGTGGCTTGGCAGGGGGTGGGGGAGAGATTGGAGCAGCCAGCTGCCTTTGTGCTGCCCAGATGCCAAGCCATCCAATAAGAAACTGGTCTCTACACCATGGATTTTGCACAAGTTTTGTAAATTTTACCCCAATAAACCCAGTATTCTCTGATGAGAAATACTCCCTTTTATTCTTTCCAGGATATGTGCAATGATAGGAAATTGCTTGGCATGTAGTCGAGAGTCAGTAAATATGTATTTGTTGTTGACCGAGATCCAGGAGTTCTCATCTTAGGGTGCAACTAGAACAGTCGGCTATATTATTATAAGCCATTCTTCGGAAGCTCTTTTAGAAAGTGTCTCTAAAGTGCTGAATAATGGTGGTAGCAGACAGCTTTGGTTGGCTGCCCAGGATCCATTTTCTCTCCTTCATGGTAAAAGTATCTTGAACTCTGTACTGAATGATCTGTAAAGGTTAACCTTACCCCCAACCTCTGGAGAAGAACTGTGAATGGTAAAACCAATTAGCACTTTCCAACACCTGAATACAACGGTATTACAGGGACTGTTAAGTCACATTCATTTTTTTCTTCTGAACAAGGGAGCATGTTGCTATGGAGTTGCTTACAACCATCCTTAGAGGCTTAGGATGGAAGACAGAAAACACTGAAATGTATCTTAGAGCTCTGACCGAAAAATACCAATTTTAAAAAAGTGCGAGCTATATTATTCCATTTATATATTATTCTAAAATTGATGAATGAATAAAAATGGAGAACAGAGTAGTGTATGCAGAAACTGGAGAAGTATGAATAAGGCCTATGGATTGTAGGAATGCCGATATCTTGGTTTTGATTTTGTGTTATATTTATGTGTTGTGATAACACTGGGGGAGGTGACTGAAGTGTAGATAGGACCTATCTGTGCATTTCTCTGCAACTTTCTATGAATCTATAATTAATTCACAATAACAAGTTTTAAACTATATACAAATATGCTTTAAAGACATTTTAAACATATGAAAATAAAGCTAGCCTTTAATAGAAATCAAAAATTGAAATGAAAACATAGCACACATTTTTATCAGTGAAATAGCCATTTTTCAAATCACAACACTCACCGCCAGCCGTGATTCGGTGAGCTGGGTTCGCTATTACTACTTCACGCTTCTATAAACCAGTAGAACCTCTATGGGGAACAATCTGGAAACAGGAGACAAATGAGTCTTTGCAGGACACTATGCTGTAGTATTTACTCCGTTACCCCCTCCTCCCTTCCTCTTCCCCCGGAAGCAGGAAGGAAA
The DNA here is from genome assembly GCA_019455555.1 of Galemys pyrenaicus. Lineage (NCBI taxonomy): Eukaryota > Metazoa > Chordata > Mammalia > Eulipotyphla > Talpidae > Galemys > Galemys pyrenaicus. The sequence goes on from JAGFMF010011974.1 coordinate 1,965,824, forward strand.
TTGCATTACAGGACATTGATCAGGCTACATTAATATGCATAATTGTGTTATATAAGATTAGCCACATTTTCATTCTCTTTCTCTGTGTATATGTCGGTCTCACTCTTGGTTTCCTCCCTCTAAGTTTCCACTCAGGCAGCTAAACGAGAGAAGGGGTCTGGACATGGCGCACAATCTCTCCTCACTTCCTCTCACCTGCAATCATTATAATGTATGTGCCCACTAGCTCAAGCTGAATGCCTGATATGCACGGACATTTGAATTTGAGCTTATGAGAGACAGGCTCTGCATAAACTTTAAATCTGAACTGCAGCATCAAACACAGCTTTATCAGAAAGACTCTAAAGTGGTACATTCATTTTGTCATGGCTCCTTCTATGACATCCTTGGAGTCTCCACAGGGAGGATGAAAGACTGGCAGGACAGGATTTGTGTATCTGGGTTTCTACCAAAATCCTATGAAACACATTCCCAAATTGTGCATTGCAGACTTAATACAGTTTAAAGAACTCAACAAATGTAATCAACGATTTATATACAGAGCTGCTCACTTCAGCTTTAATCATGAGAATTAAGTATTAGTAAAACTACGTGTCAGAAATAGAGGATAAGTTACCTAGAGGTGATATAATGGAGTCATTAGAAATAATAATTTTAAAGGACGGTTAAATTTGTAAATTCAAAATATCATGAAATCTGAAAATCAAGATAAAAGAAAATCAGGATAAAAGAAAACCAGGATACAATATCTATATCTTTATACTGTTAGGTTGAAATTATGAAAGTAAATCTACATGAAAGTTGTAATATCTAATCATATACACCTATATTATAACTAATAAATTAGAATCTATCTTTATAATATTTTCATTTAAAATAATTGGTATTTTCTTCAAAAATAAGGTTTGTCGTTTTTAGGACTCATCGGGCTTTTCCAACTATATTTACTTATTCTTTATTACTGTGAGCTAGAAAAAGTACTCAACTTGTACTCACAGCAATCTGGTTGTATAGAGTTAGAGTGATTGGTGCTAATTTTAATAGCACCAATAGCAATGCGAAATGTGAATAAACAAGGTCTCTCCCAGGCACCCTGGAACGGATTCTACATGAGCTTAGCCATCAACTAGGGACACAAAAGCCTGGGTGTGACAGATGCCCCCTGGGCAAGATCAGCTTCAGTGCCTGCTTATCTCTCTGGATAACCAAGTTCACTCCCTTTTTCTCCCCTAAGGATCTTGCTTCATTTTCTAGTGATTGCAGTGATTCAACTGAGAATGTTTTTCAAAAATATCTTATCTAGTATTTTTCGTTGTTTTGCCACAGGAAGATGGTTCTGTTATCTAGTCGCCCTGTCATGTATAAAAAGAAATGCTGAATGCCATAGCTGGTGGGTCTAAACACGCACATACAGAGAAATGCAATTAGAAAAGAAAAATGCCTAGAAAAAAAAAACATAAAATGTTCTGTCACAATTTAGAGGAAGCAGGAATTTGGGTGATTTGTATCTTTTTATTCAAAAATTTCTCTATTTCCAAATGTTTTACAGTAAGTTGTATTGTTTTTGGTTAAGAGAGAAAACCTGAGATGACTGATATTTCAGGCAATCGATCTAAGAAATAAGCTAATGGTTTGTTAGTTGAGATTCAGCAATATTTATTCTTACAGAAAAATATATCATCAGAAGCCTCTATACCTCAACTATAGTATTTTAGTTCCCTTTAGAAACAGTTTTGTTATGTTATTTATAATGCCTTTGCCCTCGTTTTTTAAAAGGAAAGTAGAGACAATTACCTATGTAAGAAAGTTGTTCTGGTAGATTGAGGAACCGCCATACTGCTTTCCATAATGGTTGGACCAGCTTGCATTCCCACCAGCAGTGTAAGAGAGTTCCTTTTTCTCCACATCCTC